>DF359682.1:35543-53136 GCA_000787875.1 Solanum virginianum
TACTACTCCTCTACCCTACTATACCCCATGACTAGATAACCACCTAACCCTACCAACCAATTAGCCTACTACTCTAATTCGCGACCTCCACTTCTTTCTGTCCAAGGTCATGTCCTCAATGAGATCAAGTTCTGCCATATCATGTCTGATCACCTCCCCCCAGTACTTCTTCGATCTACCTCTACCCCTCCGTGTAGCTCCTAAAACCAACCTCTCGCACCTCCTAACATGAGCATTGGTACTCCTTCTCTGCACATGTTCAAACCATCACAGTCTCGCTTCCCTCATTTTATCAGCCACAGGAGCCACCTCTAGCTTCTTCCGAATGATCTCATTCCTAACCTTGTCACTCCTGGTGTGACCACACATCCATCTCAACATCCTTATCTCTGCCACATGCATCTTCTGGACATGTGCTTTTTTGATTGGCCAACACTCTACCCCATACAGTAAGGATGGTCTAACCACCAATCTGTAAAACTTACCTTTGAGTTTAAGTGGTATCTTCTGTGCATTTTGATTGGCCAACACTCCACCCCATATAGCAAAGATGGTCTAACCACCAATCTGTAAAACTTACCTTTGAGTTTAGGTGGTATCTTCTTATAACACAATACTCCAGAAGCAAGCCTCCATTTAGTCCATGCTGTCCCAATACGTTTTGTGACATCATCGTCGATATCGTCACTATTCTGGATGACCATGGTACCTCCTCCTAGATAGATCGCGTCAGCTCATCTATCACCAAGGCAAGTGATGGGGTCCCGTCTCAATAGAAAAATACTCTGAGCCTCCTCCCACCGTTCTTATCCGAGTTTTGGATCCATCATACATGTCATTAATTGCCCTGATATATGCCATTGGGACACCTTTCACCTCTAGGCACCTCCATAAGGCATCCCTTAGGACTTTGTCATATGCCTTCTCGAGATCAATGAACACCATATGAAGGTCCTTCTTTCTTTTCCTATATTTCTCCACTAACCTCCGAACAAGATGAATTGTTTCAGTAGTCGACCGCCTCGGTATGAATCCAAACTGATTCTCCGAGATAGATACTACTCTTCCCACCCTCATCTCCACTACTCTCTCCCAAACCTTCATAGTGTGGCTTAAGAACTTGATACTCCTGTAATTGTTATAGTTTTGAATATCTCCCTTATTCTTGCACAATGGAACCAATGTACTCCTCCATTCATCAGGCATCTTGGCAGTCTTCATAATAGCATTGAACAGTCTAGTCAACCACTCTATGCCATCCTTAGCCATGTTCTTCCAAAAGTTTACCGGAATCTCATCGGGGCCGATCGCCCTCCCCCTCTTCATCCTACTAATCCAAGTCGCGAACTTTCCTTTCTCTTACTTTATCGAGCCTATACAATCTCTTGTCCCCGCCTTTATCACTTAGCTCCTCGTAAAAGTGCTCAAACGTTGCTGACTTAGCAATCGTCACCGCCATCTTTGCTTCTGACTTGGCCATCTTATAGATTACCTTAGGCTTTTGCTTTTCATCTTCATCCCTACACTCTAACCACTCTGTGTAAGCGACCTTCTTATCTTTCACTTTGCCCTGAACTTCATCATTCCACCACCAATCGCCCTGATATCCACCAAAGGTCCCTCTCGAAATCCCTAGTACCTCGGTAGCTGCCTTTCTTATGTAACCAACAGTCGTGTCCCACATACTATTCATATTACCTTCACTATTCCACGCCTCTAAGTTTCTCAACTTTTCTTCCATCTCGCGAGAAAGGGCAGGAGTAAGGCCTCCCCATCTAATCCTAGGTTGGGTATATATAACCTTCTTCTTTTTTGTCTTGATCTCCACATCCATCACTAAAATCCTATGTTGAGTGGAAACATTTTCACTCGGAATTATATATAACCTTCTTCTTCGTTTCTTTCTTCATCTCCACATTCATCACTAAAAGCCTATGTTGAGTGGAAACATTTTCACTCGGAATAACCTTGCTATTCTTACATAGACTTCTATCGCCCTTTCGGAGTAGGTAATCTATCTGAGTCTTAGCTACCATACTACGAAAGGTAATCAAGTGGTTTTCCCTCTTTGGGAAGCACGAGTTAGCAATCACTAACTCAAAATCAAGTGGTTTTCCCTCTTTGAGAAACACGAGTTAGCAATTACTAACTCAAAGGCTTTGGTAAAATCCAAGAAAGACGTCCCACTTTCATTCCTCTCACCAAAACCAAAGCCTTCATGAACATCTTCAAACCCGCTAGTAGTTGCCCCGATATGCCCATTAAAGTCACCCCCAATGAAGATTTTTCTGTCTCCAGCATGCGTCGCACAACCTCATCTAGATCCTCCCAAAAGAGCCTTTTGACTTCCCTATCTTGGCCTACTTGGGGCGCATAAGCACTAATTACGTTCACTACATGTATACCAACCACGAGTTTGATAAACATCATCCTATCATTAACCCTCCTAATCTCAATCATATAATGCCTAAGATTCTCGTCTACTAGGATACCTACACCATTTCTATCCCTAGAACCACCCGAGTACCACAGCTTAAACCCATCTATGTTCCATGCTTTGGTGCCTACCCATCTGGTCTCCTGGACAGACGCTATATTAATATGTATCCTTTCAAAATATTTTAGTAATTCTATGGACTTCCCTGTTAGTGATCCTATATTCCACGATGCTATCCTTAAGTTAAATATGCCTGTGACCCTCTTGCCACCCCTACTCCTTACCTCCAACCCCAAACGACGACATGACCCTAGTCCACCATTATCTCCTAACACCACTATACTACAAAACTGATAATCCCTACAAACAAGTACAGGTCACAATAAAGAATAACAGTACTATACACTTGCAATTTTATAAACAAGGAATACTAAACAATACCAGCAAACTACCCACAAACAGTACTATGCAACAATAATAAACAAGACTCCAACAAAATATAGCAATATGCAACAATATAGCAACAATATGCTAAGTAATATGTATACAACAATATACAACAAACATACAGCTAATATGACACAAATAATTGGATGACAAAAAATTAAAGATAAGTAAAGAATATTATATGACACAAATAATTAGAGCGTAAGAAATCAAAAGTTATAGGTAACAATACACGATTATATATATACAAGGTAAACAGTAGAAGGCAAAATAATGTATATACAAGGTGAATATGTAACAGAATAAAATTGCTTAAACTAAGAAATTCAAAAACAGAGACAAAAAAAAGGAACGATACTTAGCTAAATCAAAAAGTAGAAATAATATCCAAGAAACTAAAAATGATATCCCAAAAACTGATGAAGAAAGTAACCATAGAACCTGGATTGAAACTGACAGAGATAGTGAACTGATCGTCGGAATTCTCCGTTTCTCGCCGGAGTCTGCCAAGCAATATTTACAGTTTTCGGAATGGCTTTATGATACATCGACTCCATTCGAACCTATGGCAAATTCTGTAAGACTCATTGTGGGTAATGATCAAGAATCCAAAAGGGTGTAAAACCCACAATTTTTCTTGGATTTATTTTCAGTTTTTTCCACTTGATTTTGAAGGAAATTTTGGAACACTCTTTTCCAAAGAGGAGAGGGCCAAAGGCTTTTGAGAATTTCTTCCCTTTCCAGTCTAAGAGTGTTCTTTTTATATCATCCGGTTAGTATAATTTGTTTATTTTTCATTTTGAACTTGGAAAATTTCACTACTTAATCTGTACATAGACGATCAATGAGTCGTGTCTTGCTTAAATTTCAGGTGATACACTTGAGTGCTAATACGAAACAAAGACCATCAAGTTAGGGATGTCTTTGCGTATTTATACCAGCTTGATTGACCTACCACAGTATACACTTAATTGGTATGATCCTTATTCTAATTTGTCTTTGATTAGTACCAAAATTTTGTGAATTATGCATGCGGGAGATTTTTTCTTGTTGAAAGATTTCTAACGCTCACCAATTGTTTGAGAAAATGTCTACACTAATGAATTTGTGTGGTAGAATACACGGGAGTGTGGGGATAGGGGAAAAAACTATGCAACTCCAACAGTTGAGTGTGTTATTTATGCTGGAGTGGGTTTCTTTTGTCTCAACTTGCAGGTGTGAGGCTTTCTCAACATATCATCGGACATACGAACTTTGCCAGACAAAGTCTATTTACCCCTCTTGGACTCTGGAAATGCCTACCAAGTTGAAGTTTCTCTGTCAAATTGCTACTGAGTTACTCTTTAAGGTACACTAGCCATGCATAAGTTTGAAAACGTTTTGATTAGAACCTAAGTACTCTTTATCTTCATCTTTTACCTTTCTTATGTTTATTAGCAGAGATGATAAAAATGATTTTTAGAGCCATGGATGTATAAAAGTAATTTTCTATATATAACGTTCTGCTTCGAATTTTGAGCTAAATAGACTGTAAATACGCATTCAAGTTTCTTATCTTAGTTTTTCATCATATGCGTGAGTATCTAAAAGCAAATGATGGACCCTCATCAAAGCAACTGTTTATTTTGGAGTTGTTCTTTACAATTCATTTTTGTATTATCATATATCCATCTTCTGGGAGTTGTTCTTTACAATTTATTTTTGTATTATCATATATCCATCTTCGGGTAAGAGTAATACTAAGGCAAGAATTTTCATGAAATTTACAGCCTGTTCTTTGTTAAATTTCCCTTGAGATATGCAAGAGTAGTTTAACATAGTTACAAACGAATTAGTATCACTGATTGTTCTTGGCAACTACTTGGCTGCTCTCAAATTAGAAAATCATTGTTACTACTTGTGAGAACATTAATAATAGCAAAAATGTTTGGTAGGCTTTATTTAAGTTGAAGGTCTGTCATAATAACCTCTCTACATCTACGGGGTAATGCGCCATGTCGATGGAATTAAATTGTGTTCCTTATTGCTTCATTTTTTTGATTTACTATCTTTAAATTTTATTAATCTTTTCGCACTTGCGGGAAACCCCTTGCCGAGGGCCTGTGCACCCCCGAGATTAGCCGGGGCTCTAAGAGACTCGGACACCTGGTGCAAATAAAAAAAAATCAATTTTTTTTTTATTAATCTTTTCTTTAAGCACTCTCCACACTGTATACAGATGATGTTATTCTTTAGCATGTTCCTTTTGCAAGGACTGTAACTTTTGATAGATTAATATAGAGATTTGCTCTAAACTTGTCGGATAAAGTTGAAAAGATTAAAAAGTGAATTTGTTTGGATGTTATAGGTTCTCTTAGAAAAACTTGTCTTATGAAGCTTTAATAGTCTTACTGTAGAGATACATTTGTCTTACAACATCTCTGTATTTGTTAATATCTACCGTGGAACATTTTCCGTTGGCTGCTTGATGCCAGGTGTTGGTTCTTTCCTAAGGGAGAGTTAGGGTTTTAAACTTTGTATTTTCCATCTGTATTTTCAATATGCATTATTTTCTACTGTACTGGTTATTAACTATCTATTTGGTAAAGATTAATTGATTTTTATTGATTTCCAAAGTCTAGCTGCTTTAGAGGTACTCACTACAAATTCTTGATTTTGATTACATATTGGAGTAATTCTACATGTAGCTACATAGAATAGTTAAAGTGATTTGTTAATAAAGTTGATTTTATAGAAAATTATCTCATCAATAGGCTGGAGTGTTATATTGTGATGTTTGTCGACATCCTCTGCTCCTTAACTGATATGATCATATGAAATATTAACAAAATTGTTGCAATTTGTTATCTGATTTCTTTACTCACATATCTTTACAAATATATGAGCCCAAAATTAGTAGAACGAGGTTAGGTCTTGATGAGAATTTTGGATATTTGTGCTGAATGTCTGCATTCTCATCTGCACTTTGCAGGTTCCGCAACCTAAATCCTTGGATAAACTGCTTGCAGCAATTGACCCTAGGTTTTTCTCTCTCTATTGTCGCTGCCTCAGGTCTAACAAGGGTCCATGGAGTGATCTTAAAATAGTGAAGGTGGGTTTGTTGGTGTTTCACTATTTTCTTCCTTTCATGGCTCTTCGCAATAAAGTTTCAAGTAATTATTTCTTAATGTGAGGTGACCTATAGTTTTCTACTCTATTTTTAGCTTGTACATTACTTGGAGGCAAAAACTGTGAAACAAATCTCTGGAATATGTAGAGATCAAGGGAGAATTGATTCCTATAAACAGCCTCTCTATTTTCATGTGGTAGTGGTAAGATCTGTGTACACTCTATCTACTTATGGATTTCACTGGGTATGTTCTTGTTGAACTATACATCAATTTGAGGTTTAGGATTCTCCTGTATAGCTATGTTGCTCGGACTTTCAAAAGTGTTAGTGTGTGTCGACTTCTCCAAAAGTAGTGTATTTTTGGAGAATCCGACATAATTTCTGTCTTGACTATGTTATCTAACAGTTCCTGATGTTTTTGTGAAGACCGCGAATAAATGAGGCTGAGAATGAGTAGTGGGGATATCTCTTCAAGTTTTGTTTGCTTAAAATACTCTCAAATTTAGATACTTCCTCTTTCAACTGCTATTTTTTTTCCAACATCCATCCCTCTGTGCGTTAATTATTTAGACCAACAAACTTTTATGTTGCATCCTGAGATTTACTTCCAGAATCCTCAATATGGTTGTATATTAGCTATTTTAATTTTGCATCTCTTCGGTTCCTACTTTATTTGAGGATTTACTATTTTCTTGCAAGTAATATACCTACTGATTTGCCTTTGTAGCTTGATATTGCAGCTACTGGATTAAATATCCTAGCAGCATGGTCCCCTGCAACTGCTAGGTTGAACTTCAACATACTCTCTGGAACTTCCATGGCTTGCTCTCATATAACAGGAGTTGTTGCCTTGTTAAAAGCTGTGCATCCATCATGGTCTCCCTCTGCAATCAAAACGGGGCTCAACAGATTTGGTTTTGTTTGAACTTTGTATCTTGGAAGTTGTTTCGAGTTTTGTTTGAACTTTGTATAGTAGAAACCGTGTGGTGCGCTCCTTTTTTAGGGATGCACCACATTCATACGTCGGTTCTTTTGCCAATAACAATATGGAGTTGGAATGTATCAATGTGGAATTGGAAATGGAGAATGAACTACTTGTGAAGGAGTCTCTTCATGGTCAGCATTTTGAGTCTACAAAAGTTTCTGATAAATACGATAATAGTATTAAGGTAGGTGCACCTTACATGTTGATTTTCTAAATCAAAGCACATATAGTTAGACACCTGAAAATTGGAAGGGACAATAGAGAAACTTTAACTGATTGTTCTGCTCTGATGTTTACAGGATAAAAGAAACAATGGAGAAGGCAGGGTGTCATGAAAATGGATACAAGCGATCTAATGAGAGAAGCAACAGACGAACTCTGTAGTTTGGCTCCTCAGAGACATAGAAATTGTGGAGACTAACATGAATAGTTGAAATGAAACATGAATAGAATTGTATTCACATGTAAATGCTTTTTTATGTTTAAAGATACCAAAGAATCATTTTACACTTTAAATTTGTCATGTACAATTGTTTTCTCTAACGCATCTTATTTAATTGTATACTGTTGGCTCAAAAATATCAAATAGTAATAGTGTTGATTTCAAAATACTTAAAAGAGTAAATAAAAAAGACATCTCATAATTGAACAGATTGGACCCGTGCTTAGCACCGCATACCTATCTAATATATACATATATAATGCTCAAACAGTAGCTGGTAAAGACTCATCAAATCTGTTGATGGCTAACACTACATTCTTATTTTTATATTTTTTCTGAATTTTTTCTAGTTTAGCATAAAATCAGGGTTAATATAGAATATTTCTCCATTGTTCTTAAATTAGAGAATCAATTAAATGTAAAGATATATTTTTAAATATTTTAAATGATTAATTGTTGGAATTTGTATTATTCTTTTTTACCTAATTATTAAAAATATTTGTTACTTCTTCTGTCTCAATTTACCTGGAACTAATTGAACTAAAGAGCCAATCAAAATTTTCATATACTTTCTCATTGTTTAAGTTATTAGTTATTATGATTTATAATATTTTTTTATGTCATTTTTAAATAATAGATGTTAGTCTCTTTGCCCCAATTTTATGTGCCACCGGTGAAATGTTAAGAATTATTTAAATTTTAAAGTTTTTTATTACTATAGTTTATAATACTTTTTAGGGTATTTCTTTAGTTAATTAGTTTACAATATACCCAGTGAAAATTTCACAATGGAGTTTGGGGAGGGAAAAATATACTCAGACCTTATCATTACCTTACAGATATAGAGAGATTGTTTTCGAAAAACCTTCATCTCAAAAATCATTCCCAAAAGTAGAAAACTAGATATGAAATAACTAGAATGGATAACAAATGAAAATATATAGTGATAATAAAAGTAATACAATAAATGACGAATAATAATAATATAATATATAATAACATAACTACTAATCTACTATAACTTAAGACTTATAACCTTTTATCCTAATACACAACCTCCACATTGAACATGGTTTATGTTCTCTAAATTTTTCTTTTTTTTACTGCTAATTATGTTTGTAGATAAACCTCAAAGAAAGATATGCATTTTTTTTTGTCTCATCCCTTGTTTTGTGCTCATCCACAAAATCCCAAATTATTGGGAATTAAACTCTCAGCGTAATTTCTTGTCTTTATGTTATAGTGTTTATCGATCTAATTAGTTTTTCTATTCATATATTTTCGTTAATTTTAAATTTATATGATATCATCTGATCGAGAGCAAATCTAATAATTTTTATTCAAATTTTGTATGTGATTATTTTAGTGAAAACTAAATAACTATACAAGCTAAGAGTATTATAATTTTTTCTGTTTATCTTTATTTGTTTACTATATTATTTTAGAATGTTCAACAATACTTATTTAGTTTATAAAATTAATGAATAATTTATCCTTTATCTTTGTTATTAAATACTAATATTTATTTTCTAAATTTAAATGACCTATATTTAATAAGGGTAATTTGATAAAATTAAGTCTCTATGCCAAAGAGGTATAGTGGATATAACTATTGTTGACAGATAGAATAGTAAATTCAGTATGTATAAGCTATAAATGTTGATTTGTTCAATTTAAATTTCTCATTTTATTTATAATGAGAAACTTATACAAAGTATTTCCTTCGTTCATTTTTAGTTATTAAAAATTTTCTAATTTTGATTTTTATTTTTATTTTTATTTGTCATTTTAGATAAATCAAAATAGGATAATTTTTTTTATTATACTGTCAATTTATTATCATTAAATTTATGTTTCCAAAAAATATAATAAATAAATACCTATGAGACCCTATTAATTAATATGAGTAAAATAATAACTTACTATTCAATAATTATTTTCTTAATAATTATGTAAAATTAAAAGTTGATAAAATTTTGATTCTACGTCATATGGTCAAATTGGATCACTATTACATCACCCAGAGGCAAAAGTTTTATTTTAGTAATTAGACAATTGCTTGTCAGATTAAAATATAATATAACTAACAGTCAAATATACACATAAAATAATGAAGGTAAAAATCGATCATATCAAATCGAGATTAAAATGAAACCAATTGTTTTTCTTTTTATTGAGGAATTTAAAAAAAGAAAAACAATAAACTATTGTAATATCAAAACGTCATGAAGTGTGCGTTCCGAAAAAATAATTATTTCTGGAGATATGATATAGACAATCTATTTTAATATTAATATCAAATTCAATATTTTTATTAAGGAACTTCAAAAGAACTTAAAATCGTAAATTTTGAACTCTTAAATCATATTGAGCCATTTATCTCATGCATACAATATATTTCTTGCTGATGAACGTTCAGATGAATACTCACACAATCGCGCTGCCATATATTATACAAAATGACCAATCACACATTCTTTATTAAAAAATTATATTATATATATAAAAAATTGTACAAAATATTATGCGTATAAAAATTGTACAAAATATATCAGCTTTGTACTAGTGGAATCTATCTTAGTTTTTTTAAAATCATGATTAATATTAAATATGGTGGATATTAATATTTAATGGGTCATTAGTGAGGTGGTTAGATAAGAACCACAAGTAACTCCACCTACATTTTTCTCCAGTTCTTATCTTATCTAACTTCTTTTGACTTGCCAACTGTCCACTTTCTAAAGTAGGAACTTCCACCTATCTTTGGCAATTGATTATTTACCCAAAATTAATTTTATTTACTAATAATTAGTTTAATTAAGATTACCATAATTTACTTAAGTTGACATGTAACACATGGTTTAATCGATTAGTAGGAAAAGAAAATATTCTCCGTTTCCCCTTTTTACTCGAATAAACAAACGAATGTTAGTTAATTAATTAATATAATTATAATTTGGATTAATTATGAGTGGCAGCAAACGTCAAGCTGTAATTACAATTTGAGTTTTGTATAATTTAGGCAATTTATACATATATTGTACATGATTATACAAAAGTTGTGTGTGAATCAAATTGTATATAAACATTACGAATTGTTTAACAAATTATATAAAAATTGTGCACGAATTATATAGCAAAATATACAAACCTTATGTAAAAACTGCGAATTATACAAATGTTATATAAAAACTGCGAATTATACAAACGTATACAAATATTGCGTGAATTATATAATAATGTTATAACTATAGTTACGAAATATAATTACCTAAACTATAGCTATGGAGCATAATGAAGATATTTTTGAGCGACTACATGTGAAAATTTCTCTTTATTTAATTTACTTTTCAAGCCAAGCTATGTTATTTTATATATATATATATATATATATATATATATATATATATATATTATATGTTTGAATGTATAACGTGTGTTGTAACAACCACATTATAAATCACGTGTGACATTGTTTTGTTATCATATTTCTATGATTCAATGAATTTTCGTAGTATGTCGACAAGAGCACACATAAGTTTGTTCCTATTATTGTGGAACAGAAAAAAGAAAAAAAAGAAAAAAAAGCTATGCATTATTGAAAACATTTTGTTTCTCTTTAAGCTAGTGGACCCTCTATACGCTATTTTTGATAAAATTTTTGGCTAAAAAAAATATGTAAAATATATACGGTAGTAATGAAGAAGGGACCAAAAATAATAAGAGAACAATAACAATAATAAAATAATATGATAAATTGAAGCAAATAATACATCAGATAATATTGTGATATTTATTACACTACTAGAGAACTTCAAATTTTTAATGGATGTCCAATATGAAATCGGTCAAAATTTAACTCGTCGATAAAATTTATAGCAGATCTCTAGCAAATTCTAAAGGAATCCCATTAGACACATTCGACAAAAATTTTCATTTTTAATAGCGTGATATCTAAAATTTAAACAACTTCATAACAAAAAATTAAAATTTTTGCATATAATATCAAAATTTAACACGTTCAAATTATATCTTAGTTACAATGTGAAATGGATGTATGCAAAATATAGTGATGACTCTACGTTAGTCAATATATAAAGATAGAATCCACATAAAGTGTTAGTTCTATGTATGTAAAGGTATGCAAAAGTCTACTAATTCTAATCTATCCTCTTAAAATTCTAATATAATCTATCTACTTAAATAGAATGGACATTGATCTATCCTAGTACTGATCAATGGCAAAGTCAAAATTTAAATTAGGGGTTCAAAATTTTATGAAAAAGCAAGCATATGAACTAGTCAAAAGAGGTTCACATCTACTATATCTAGATAAAAATAATTTTAATTATGTATTAAATAATATAATTTTCAGCCGAAGAGGGTTTGAATGAATCTCCTGGCCAAAGAGTTGCTCCGCAACTGGTACTAATAAATAAAATTCAAATTATTCAATATTCAACTAATTTAAATTTGTATCGTGTATATTCACTTTTAGGAGTAAAGCTACACTATATTTAGGGATTCATCCAAACCTCCTTATATAGAAAGTTGTACTATTTATATATGGTTAGTATAATTTTTTATGTATATATAGTATATGTCGAACTCTATTTTACATATTATTTTGTATATCTACTTCTTTAGATTTTAAACACCCTTAGTAAAAATTCTGACTCTATTATTATTCATTTTAAGTAATAACTATTTTTCTATTAATTAAGATAGGGATTTCATCCCTTCCATATATTTTATTACCTTTAACAATTGGATCCACATATGTGGATGGGATTTTTCATCTCTATCTAACAATAACCAATTGGAAAATGGATAAAGATCCCAAGAACTCAATTACACCTATAAGTTCCAAAATATGTTTGCTTATTGTCTTCACATCATACTCCAATCTTATTGGCTTATTAGGACCATAACTTTTGACTAGAAAGACTTGAATAATAGTAGTTTGTTAAAGTTACACAAACAAGAAAATCAAGATAAGAACTAAAAGGATATTCTCATTCCCCAATGACCTTATCCCCGCCCCAGTGGCGGAGGTAGAATTTTAATTAAAAAGATTTAAAATTTGAGAAAGTAAACACACGAACTATCTAAAACGAGTTCAATATTTGTTATATATACATAAAAATTTATTTTAACCTTATATAAATAATATAATTATTCACAAACCCCCTCAATATATACTGGCTCCGTCCCTGTCCCCACTCCACCCCCACTCAACCAATCATGTTATTATTCATTGAATGAAGAAAGAATAAGATAGTGATTTTGCCTAAAAGTATCATATTAGCATGGGCTTGCAATATCTATATTAATCTATCCATGCTCATACTAGGTATACAAGTCATCAAAAAAATAAAAACCAATCAAAAGAAGACAATTTTGAAAACCTCCAACAATTATAAATTGGGCAGCCTTCTCCTTGCAAACATTTCAAACACTCACACTTCTCATTTTCCTCCCTATAGAATTAAAAAAAATCCTCTTAATTTTCTTGGTTTTTTACCAAAAAACAATTGGAACAATTCATCCTATTCTATAAAACAAAAATGGTTGGAAAAATTAACTCTGATCTTCCTCCTGGATTTAGGTTCCATCCAACAGATGAAGAATTAATCATGTATTATCTTCGATATCAAGCTACCTCTAGGCCATTTCCCATCTCAATTATCCCTGAAATTGATGTCTATAAGTTCGATCCCTGGGAATTACCTGGTTAGTACATACATATAAATACTCGAAATCTTATTTAAATATGGAATATGATAAGGTTTTTGAATGTTTTATTAATTATGTCCTTTTTTTAATGTAGAAAAAGCAGAATTTGGAGAAAATGAGTGGTACTTTTTCACCCCTAGAGATAGAAAATATCCAAATGGTGTTAGGCCAAATAGAGCAGCTGTGTCAGGTTATTGGAAGGCTACTGGCACTGATAAAGCAATTTATAGTGCATCTAAATATGTTGGAATTAAAAAAAGGGAAACCACCAAAAGGTGTCAAGACTGATTGGATCATGCATGAATATCGTCTCAGTGATTCAAAGTCTCAAAATACTAAGCAAAGTGGATCTATGAGGGTAAGAACATCATTAATCTGTCACTAAATAGTCGATAACTCATCAACTTCCTAGGTAATGTCAATTATTGAGCGATGAAAGTACATGTTTGTCACTAATTCTTCTTGTTGTTTATAGTTATGAATCATTTTACTATCCGAAAGATAATAATAATTGAAATTAGCTTCGAACTTCATTGTTAATCTGTTGTGGTAGCTGGTTGAGTTTTTTGACTAATCTGTTGGTAAATAGGATTAGCAATGAATATTTGGACGATAAAAGTACTTGTCAATCGTTAATTCTTGTCATTTTTTTAGTTATGAATCATTTCACTATCCAAAAAGTTAGCTAGGAATTTCATCGCTAAATAATTTCTTTCATTTGATGAATTTAACTAATATTTTTGGGTATTTTTATTTTTCAGTTAGATGATTGGGTACTTTGTAGAATTTACAAGAAGAAGAATTTGGGGAAAACAATAGAGATGATGAAAGTTGAAGAAGAAGAAGATGTAAAGGCTCATCAAACTGTGAGTACAAATAATACAATTGAAGTTGTTGGTGGACCACAAACAATGAAATTACCAAGGATTTCTTCATTGTCACATCTATTGGAATTGGATTATTTTGGGTCAATTCCACAATTATTAAGGGACAATTTATATGATGACCAAAGTAATTACATAATGAACAATGTTAGTAACACAAATCATGGGGAGAAATTTCAGCTAGGGGATCAAGTATCATCACAACAACAAAATACAAATAATATTACAAGTAATAATTGTAATATTTTCTTCAATTATCAGCAACCACTTTTTGTGAATCCAACATTTCAATTTCAATGACAATCAGTGGCGGAGGCATGATTTTTATCGAAGATGTTCCAAATAGATTTTCAATTGTGTCAACAGAATCATATCAATAATATATTTATATGGAGGCTATTAGATGAAAAGGTGACATCAGAAGTTTTATGACAACAATTGTAAAATATTTTTTAGAAGTTTTGTCATTTATATTATTATTATTATTATCAGCAAGATATCTAGTAGTGGGGGCAACAAATGGTTGTTGTATTATTTTAGAATTTAGTTTCTCAGCTTGTGTTTGTAAAGAGAAAAAAAACTAGTTTCCTTGTGAAATTTTAAATAAATATTTTTCAGCAGTCTTTGATTTTTTTTGCAAATTTTGTTATTTTCTACAAAGAAAAGTTGTCAAATTGGATAGATTTTTTTTTTCTAATTGGTAGGAAAGGGATAGTTCTCATTAATGAATTACCTAATTCATTATGGCTTATAATAAAAGCGATTAATTTTTTAAAAAGTCAATTATCCACGTAGAAAATTATCCATCTACTAGATAAGGCTTTTAGATAATATTTCAAATCAAATCGAACCACCCAATAAATAATTTTATAATTAATTAATTAATTAATATTTATGTTAAATCAAAAATTAATATTTATTATAAAAATGTAACTACATATAATTATCTTTTAGCTGATTTAAGTGCGTAAATATTTTTTTATATTTTCATCACTACCTAACTAAAATTCATATTAAAATTAATGAATATATATTTATAAATGAAAAGAGTTTAAATTATACGTACATAATTTATTATATTATTAAGTTATTTAAAAAATATATTTATAATTTTTTAAAATACAAAATTGATAGTTTATAAATAGGATAAATTACCTATTATACCCCCAATAAAAAACGGTTTGGTGCATGCATGATTCTTTTAAAAGATAAAAATATTCATCAGCTCGATGATGACATTTTTGGACTATTTTGTTACCTTAGTAGGCGTTTATCATACATTTGACATTTCACATACTAAGTATTTTAAATTTATGAAATTAAAAATCAAACATTTCACATACTAAGTATTTTAAATTTATGAAATTAAAAATCAAATTCTATTTATTTATTTTTTTATTTAGCAAAAGAAAGAAGATATATTTTATTTAAAATTTGTGAAGGCAAAATTTGGGATACTTTTTAAAAATTTGAATTATTAAAATTTTAAAATTTTATAATTAAATGTTGATTTTAAAATAAAAAGATGTTTAAAAAATGAATAAATATGTTGATATTCGTTTTGGTTTTTCCTTTTTTACGGCTAATATTTCTTCTGAAAGGGACAAAGTCCCTTTTCAAAGCTTTTTGGATAAGACCAAACTTTTGGTTCAGTTAAAAAATAAAAATAAAAAAAGTATTGTGGATATATTTCTCTTTTTTCATTTATAGGGTAAGATTGATTCGAAGGAAAATATATTTTATATTAAAAATTTTAAAAAATAAATAAAATATTAATTAAAATTTATATAATTTGATATTTAAAAAGCAATATATACATAACAAGTTAAAAAAGAAAGTACTCCTAATATATAAATTGACTGTAATTTATACATATTTTATTTATAGGAAAAAGAGAGTTGAAGAAATTGCCATTCTATTCAAATTCGAGCATTCAAATAATGTTGACCAATTTTATCTATAAAGTTCACAACTCACGAGTAAAATAAATTATAGGAATTCAATAATTCGTGATTTGAATTATTGATTGGTCTATGTAGATATATGCATACCATATAGAAATGCACAATCAAATATGTCTCTTTGTTTCGATCGACCGTGTAAACCCCTATACAAAGGATAGATTGGTTCACTTAAACAGGATTTGAGTCTCGTAGAAAATAGATTCTCACTGAAATAGTAAAAAAAATTTATAATTTTTTATATGAAACAATAATTTTTTTTACCCCGATTCACTCAAAATATTTATGTAAATAAGAAATTTAATAAAAAATAATAATCTTTTAATATTGTACTCTCTCGTTTAATCAATTGTTAAACAGTGAATTAAAACTAGCCACTTGTAACCGAGCGACATAGTAATTAGGAGGTTCATTTGAATTTCTTTTAACAAAAAATTATATTATATATATAAAAATATAATATTTTTTATATATAATATATATCAAACTCCTTTCATTTGATTTGTATCTCTATCTTTTAAAATTTTGATATCTCTATAAGAAAATTATGACTCTATCATTATGAGTGACACGAGTGGTTGGTCAAATATTCTTAAAATTGCGGCTGTCTTTTTAGTTATCGTCCTATCTTATTCAACAAAATACCGTGTTTTCAATGGCGTACACGACACACTAACGTTGTTCCTCCATCTACCATTGAACACGTGCTCTATGTCAATCCATTTAGTTAATAAAATAAGAGACTTATATTACAAAATTTTTAAATTTATAATGTAATTAAAGTCAATCATATTAAAATAGTTTAGTTTTAAGTTTTGTTTAAACTGTGAAATTTAGTCCCATTTGTTCATACAAATTCATTTTCTTCTTTTCTTAAAAGATATTTTTAGAAATTGTTTGATAGATTACTTAAAGAGTGTGTGTGTGTATATATATATATTATGTGAATAAGCTAAGCGTATAATAATTATACATCTTAAGGCTTTTGTCACTTAATTTAAAAAATAATTTTCTAATCATTATCCATATATTTCTGAGCTGTCATTTTCCCATAGGTCCTATTTATAGCTTAAGCCCCACTAATGAATATGAAGCTATTAGTCTAATCATTGATCCAAAAATGTTGGAAAATCAGATATATTTTTTTGGTCGTGATCATTCAAGCAAAATTATTTAAAAATCTATTCTCTTTTAATTTTATGTGAATTTGACACGATATAAGAGAAGCTGTTCATAAATTCCTCCAAAAAGTACTTATGATATTATATACGACTAAATCTTTTTATAATAATATTATATTATACTCATATAACTGTCAAATTCTTTTTGGAAGTGATTTTCGTATTATGTTATATTAATGTTCTTTATATAATAACATTTGCCGTAGCAAACAAAAAATATATATATAAATGATACTCCATTAATAATTACAAAGAGGTTTGACCAGTGGTGGAGCCACTCTTTGGTCAGGGGTTCGGCGCAAACCCCCATCTGCAGAAAATTATATAACTTCTACATAATTAAAATTATTTTTTATTTATGTATAATATATATCGAATTTCCTTTTGACTAGTTCGTGTGCTTATTTTTTC
>DF359681.1:0-36559 GCA_000787875.1 Solanum virginianum
AATCTTAGAGAAGAAGCTAGCCCCTTGCAATTGGTTAAACAAGTCATCAATTCTTAGAAGAGGATATCTATTCTTTATAGTGACTCTATTGAGTTGTTGGTAGTCAATACACTTTCTAAGTGGCCCATCATTCTTCTTTACAAACAACACTGGTGCACCCTAAGATGATTGGCTAGGTCTAATAAATCCCTTCTTCAACAAATCTTTCAATTACTCCTTTAACTCCTTCAACTCTGTCGAGGCCATATGGTAAGGGGAAATAGAATAGGTTGAGTATCAGATAGGAGATCTATGCCAAAATCTATCTCCCTTTTGGAAGGGATACTGGTAAGGTCATTTGGGAAGACATCAAGAAACTCATTTACAACCAGAACTGACTCTATAGAAGTGACTTTAGACTCCACATCTTTAACCCTCACAAGATGATAAAGACATCCCTTAGAGATCAACTTACGAGCTTTAATGCATGAAATAAATATACCCTTACTACCACATCTTGACTTTCCCACTCAAGGACGGGTTCATTAGGAAATTAAAACTTGACCCTACAGGTTCTACAATCAATAGAAGCATAGTAGGCATACAACCATTAGGAGCCACATGACCAATACCTTGAGGCATAGGGAACTCATTGGCAAACTCCCTATTAGTAGCATGAGTAGGCCCTTGGCCTTGAAGAAATCTAGTACCCTTTTGGAATTTAGCTCAAATCTGGCCCTCTTAGACTCATGCCCCCTATTAGTAGCATGGGTAGGCCCTTGGCCCTGAAGAAATCTAGCACCCTTTTGGAATTTATCCTCAAATTAGGTCCTCTTGGCCTCATGCCTCTTCTCTTTCTCAATATTTATTCCTCCATTTGCTCATCATAAGTCATCAATCGAGATAAGTCCATGTCAATAATTAGCATGGCGGATAGGCATTTTTCACTTACCAAGTTGGAGACCTCCATCACGAACTTATTAATCCTAGATCTAAGATTAGCCACCAAATGAGGAGCATATTTTGAAGGTTGATTAAACTTGAGGGCATACTCCCTTACACTCATAGCACCTTGTTTCAAGTTTATGAACTCTACCATCTTAGCTTCCCTAAGCTCAAGAGGGAAAACTCTATTAAGAAAAGCCAATTTGAACTCTTCCCAAAGCACCACATTACCAATTCCCTTCTCACCCTTCCATTGATCATATAATATTTGGGCTACCCCTTTGTGTTGGTATGCTACCAACTCTGCCCTTTTATTTACCTCAATACCCATGATATACAAAATTTTATAAATCTTATTAATGAACTCTTGTGGATCTTCATCCACCTTTGACCCATAGAACACTAGAGGATTCATCCTCATGAATTATCTTACCCTAGCTCCAGGGTAGTAGCATAAGGGGTTTGTGCCCCTTGATTGACTTGGTTGACCACAACTTGGGCTAGTATATCGAGAGCATCTGGGAGCTCACCATTGGTAGGTTGCTCCTTCGGAGTTTGAGTCTTTCTTCCTCGAGTGTGTGGCATGATCTAGCATAGCAAAGAACAATCCTTAGGAGAAAAACTTATAACAACTCTATAGCATGACTTAGAACATGAAGAAAGGAAATATTTCCAAAAATGCCTCATATCCTCCTATTCATAGTCATGGCACACTTCATAACCATGAATAGGACTCTAATCGATATGGTGTGTTGGATTCCAAGGATCTATCAACCTAGTGCTCTGATATCAACTTTGTCACGACCTAAGCCTAGGGCCTAGACATAACATAGCGAATGAAGAACCCTAAGAAACCCCAAGCAAGCCTCTTAACTTGTCATTACATATCACTAGTCATGGAAGCATATAAACAACATAAAAGATTAAGAGCAGGGGGCAACGGGACTAAGGGAAAAGCTTGTATAACATTATAATCAAGAGACAAGAGTCAAGCTCATATCATAGATGCATAACATATCCAACATACACCTCTAATATATAGACAAGTACTGGGGCCATGACAAAGCAACCGAGCTCACCCTCATAGACAAAATAGAACATAAGGAAGAATGTCTTAATACATAATAAGAGCAACATAGACGAAGGTCCCTGAAGTGAAAAACTCACCAACTAGCTTGAGTAGTATCGAAACAGCCACATAGAGGAGGATGATCAACTTGGGCATTGGTTCCTATATTGTGATATCATGTAGGCAAGAGTATGCTTTAGTATGTTTGAATGTACTAAGTACCATCACCCTGGTGGTGTGGTATAAAACCCTCACATGGTTAATGATAATCACACCTTATCACCTTAGTGGCTAAGTCCAAACCTCTCATACGGTTGATGAGTACAAACTGGCACCTGGTTACCCAGGCTCTTATCTCCCCGGATTGGGTATGGTCTAATGCAACACTTTATATAGATTATATCATATACATAAGCTCATTTCATCATCATATAGTCATTCATATCATATCTCATGCTTTGGACCTTCAACTCCTCAAGAAACCACATTTGGATGTTTTATCAAACACTTAGAGGGTATGTAATGCTAATACAAAACCATGAATTATAGAGATGAAATTATGCAAGAAAATCTATTGTACAACCATAAATCAACACCTTGCAACACCCTTAAGCAAGATACATCAAAACCCCTCCTCAAATCTTACAATAGATCAAAGATTTATAGCTCACAACATAGCAAAATAGTCAAAATTGTACATAGCTTTAACATAGTGTGTAGTAAATTTCATAATAAGAAATACCCATTTGTAAATTAACTTTAAATCATACAATTTGAGTAAAAGGAGGCTTGGGTATCATGGGTGAAAGGAAAGCATAAAATAAACCCATATACCTTAGCTTGGAGATAAATTTGGTGAAGATTAGAGATGGAGACTTGAAGCTTGAAGAAGAGCCTTGAAATAGAACCTTAGCTTGGGATAAGGGTTTGGGACTTGAGTTTGAGACTTAAGTTTGGACTAAGTGTTTAAGTGAGTATTGAGAAATGTTTAGGATGATATGAGGGTAAAATAAGGCTAAGTATAGGTAAAAACACGTTTGGGAACAGTTAGGCCCAAGACTTAAAAGTCTTGGACCAAACTAAAAAAATGGGCACCATTTTACATAGTGGTGCATTGCGAGGGGGTCGCGGATTCCTCTCTGAAATTCGCACCTTGAAAAATTATAATTGCTAATCTTTCGCTCTTAAATCGGGGTCTCTTTATTTTAAAGAAAGATTGCTCCTTACAGATGTGTATTGATTATAGACAACTAAATAAAGTCACTATCAAGAACAAGTATCCTCTTCTGAGGATTGACGACTTGTTCGACCAGTTGTAAGGTGCCAAATGCTTTACAAAGATTAACTTGAGTTTCGTGTACCACTAGTTGCGAGTCAGGGATTTAATATTCGAAAGACATCATTTAGGATGAGGTATGGACATTTTGAGTTCCTTGTCATGTCTTTCGGGTTTAGAAATGCCTCAGCAGCTTTTATGGACCTGAAAAATCAAGTCTTTAAACCATTCTTGGATGAATTTATGATAGTGTTTATTTATGACATCTTAATATATTCATGGTCAGAAGCGAAGCATGCAAACCACTTTCAAGCTATATTACAGACTCTCCAGGACAATAGGTTATATGCTAAATTCTCTAAATATGAGTTTTGGTTAACTTCGGTAGCTTTTCTTGGCCATACTATTACAGGCGATGGTATCAAGGTTGATGGCCAAAGGATTGAAGTAGTAATGGCCTGGCTGAGATCGAGGTTCATAGCTTTTTAGGCTTGGTAGGATATTATAAGAGGTTTTTTGAGGGATTATCCTCTATCGCTGCACCACTAATGAGATTGATGCATAAAATAGATAAGTTTCAATGGACTGATGCATATGAGCAGAGTTTTCAAGAGCAGAGTTTTAGTGGACCGCACCTATCTTGGCTCTTCTAGATAGAACCAAAAGCTACATAGTATATTGTGATGCCTATAGAATCAACCTAGGTTGTGTTCTTATGCAGCATGGTAGAGTTATTGCATATTCTTCTAGACAATTGCGAAAGCATGAACAATCCTACCCATGATCTTAAGCTCGCCGCAGTTGTCTTTGCCCTAAAGATTTGGCATCATTATTTATACGGAGTTGATGTTGATGTTTTTACCAACCACCAAAGCCTCCAGTATCTATTTAAGCAGAAGGAGTTAAACCTACGACAGAGAAGGTGGCTAGAATTACTAAAACACTATGATGTTGACATTTTATACTATCCTGGTAAAGCTAATATTTTTGTTGATGTACTTAGCCAAAAGTCCATGAGAAATCCAAGCCATGTTGAACCTGATAACGTTGAAATGACAAAAGACCTATGTCAGCTAGCTAGTTTGCAGGTCCAATAGGTAGATGAAGAGGATGGAAGTGCAATTGTTCAAAATACAGCAAAATCTTCCATTGTTACTAAGGTAAAAGAGTGACAGCGTGAGGATCCTAAGCTTAGGGCATTGAGGGAGAGCATTCCACAACAGCAGCATCCTTTATTTGAGCTAACTGGAAATGGATTCCTTATGTACCAGAGCCGCTTATGTGTGCTGGATATCAGAGGACTCTATGCTAAAATTCTTTCTGAGGCCCATCATTCTAGATATTCAGTCCACCCTGGTGCGAAAAAAATATTTCATGACCTTCGACTAATCTATTGGTGGAATAGCACAAAAAAGGATATTGCAGAGATAGTAGCCCAATGTCCCAATTGCTAGTAAGTTAAAGCAGAACATCAGAGACTTGGAGGCCTAGCTCAGTATATTGAGCTTCCGCTATGAAAATAGGATATGGTAAATATGGAGTTCATCACTGGTTTGCCTCATACCCCATGCAGGTATGATTCTATTTGGGTAATAATTAATAGGTTGACAAAATCTGCTCATTTCTTGCCAGTAAGGATGATGTATTCAGTGGAGGATTATGCTAAGATTTACATTCAAGAGTTTGTTCACCTTCATGGAGTTTCATTATCTATTATATTTTATTGAGGGGCTCAATTTACAGCACAATTTTTGGAAGTCCTTGTAGAAGGCTCTGGGCACTTAAATAAATCTCAGCACCGCTATTCATCCACAAACT
The DNA here is from genome assembly GCA_000787875.1 of Solanum virginianum. Classification (NCBI taxonomy): domain Eukaryota; kingdom Viridiplantae; phylum Streptophyta; class Magnoliopsida; order Solanales; family Solanaceae; genus Solanum; species Solanum virginianum. The sequence goes on from DF359681.1 coordinate 5,088, forward strand.
GATAGGCAGGTAGAGTGTACCATCCAGACTGTTAAGGATATGTTACATGCCTATGTGCTGGACTTTAAAGGAAGCTGGGATAATTATCTACCTCTTATCGAGTTCACTTATAATAATAGCTTCCAAGCTAGTATTTAAATGGCACCTTATGAAGCACCATATGAGCGAAGATATAGGTTGTTGATCGGTTGGTTTGAGGTTGGGAAGGTAAAGTTGCTAGACCCTAGTCTCATTTAGCAAGTCATGGATAAAGTGAGACTTATTAGAGAATAATTGTAAACAGCCCAGAGTCGGCAAAAGTCTTATACAGATGTTCAACGACGAGATTAGGTCTTCTTCAAAGTATCACCTATGAAGGGAATCATTCACTTTGGAAAGAAAGGAAAGCTCAGTCCTAGGTATTTTGGACCATATAAGAATAGTCAAAAGATTGGCAAGGTCGCATACAAGCTTGATTTTCCTTCAGAATTTGGGGTAGTCCATACGATGTTTCATGTATTGATGTTGCGAAAGTGTATTGGAGATCCTTCATGTATTACTCTTATTGAGGATATCCACATTACTAAAGACTTATCTTATGATAAGGTGTCAGTGGCTATTCTAGATCGACAAGTGAAAAAGCTTCGAAATAAAAATGTGGCCTCCGTGAAAGTATTGTGGCGGAACAACAATATTGAGGAAATAACTTGGGAAGCAGAATAGGAATTGATAAAGAAACACGCTCAACTATTTACAAATTAAAGTGAGTCATATTTTAAAAGTTAGCAGTTATCTTTCTACAGTAACTTAAATATTAAATGAGTTGAGAGTATGATTTATATGGGTTATCGTGGGATAGCTATACAAAGCTTACTAATTAGAATTTGTTTTTTGAAGTTGATTTATGGATGGGAGGGATAAAAGTTATATCCTCAAAAATCACATTTTAGGTGATAGTGGTAGAACCAAGATGCTATCTTGATACATTTGCGGACGAATATTCTTAAGGGGGGGAGACTATGAGACCCCATGTTTCTCGTCTTCCATAATATGATAGGGTGGCATGTTATATAAGACATATATGATTTTGGATAGGACCTAAGGATAATAAGGCTGATAATAAGTGGTAATATCATGGACTTAAAGTTTTAAGACAAAGGAATCCCCTAAATACACATTTGGGATTAGAGAAATCGCCCAAGTGGCACCTTGCCCTTTTTGGAAGGATTAAACTAAGTTTCACTTTTTGGATGTGAATAAGAGTTTATAATTTTCTAATAATGAATTTTTAAAGGTTATTTTAATAGCACAAAGGTCATACATTAAGTTTTGGAATCAAGAAAGCTGCAAGAAAAAGGTTGGCCAAAGTCACCTTAAGTTTCATTAAGGAATCCTTCCTAAATTTGGGTCAAACATATCAAGTCATATCTCCCAAAATATAAAGCGTTAGAAGGTCGATGACATCTAAAATTGAAGAAGTACATATCTAGTTTGCAACACACAAAACCATGCATCAAACCGACATCAGAATAAAAAGTTGCCATCGTTCTACTAGGACTACCCGAGCAGGAAACTGGGTCATAGGCTGGGTCGGGTCAACCCACCTAGATGTTGGCTAATTTGAGCTTTTTAAAGATCAAAACATTCCCATTTCATATCAAATAAATTATTAACTGAAGATAAAGTTCTCTCAAGGTCTCCAAGTGATTTAGGTGAGTTTTTCACATTTTTACCGTTAAGATTCGCCCATATTCCTAGAAATGTCTGCCTTATGCTTTCCATTTGCTTGCTAATTATTGTTGGTTTGCAGCTGATATATTTAGATAATAATTTTGGGGCTCCTTTAAGGTCATTGTTTACAAAGCTCTAAGGACGTTTCCTCACGTAAATAGTATATGGCAAGTCTGGTCATTAATGCTTAATTTTAGACAATTTGTAGGTGTGTTTAAGCTGCATATATATAGTGTTTGCAAAGCTTAGGACACAAGGAACAACTCTTATGAAGAGACTTTGGGCCATTAGACGTCCGTTGGTAAGGTATGTTAAGGTTAAGCTCCGTCCCTCCTTTTAGCACAAAATCTAGAAAGTTTTCCAAAATGTCAAATGTGATATCTTACTATTCTATTGCTAGAAAGATCTTCTACGAAAGGCATTCAGATTGCACCTGAGTTATTTTCATGATGGAGTTAGGTTAACATTATATTCTTTGACTTAAATTGGACATTCAATATCTATATTTCATTTTGTCGGGTTTCCTAGTTACCTATCCATTAGGTATCCATTAGTTTGAGGTGTTTTTATTCTTGGTGTAGTGTTATCAAAATAAATGTATATTACAGAAAGGGGATATGGTATTCGTAATCGGTCCTTCTTCCATACAAAAATATAATTGAAGCACTTAATAAGTGACGTGTTATTTTCCAATAATCTCTAGCGTAATGCTCCTATTTAAACTACTGCGGCACTTGATTCTATTTAAATACTTTTTTTAGTAATTGACATAAAACCAAGTATAAAATTATATAAAGAACCTTTATGAACATTTTTAGAGTTAAGGTCACATTCTAAATGTTGAGTTAAGCTGTCAAACTTATTCAGAAGGCACGTAAGATCCCATGAGTCATGTTTATATGCTACGATAATGATTATGATGTTATGTGGATAAGTGTACCAATGAGTCAAGATTAGCTAAACATATGTTAAGGCCCATAATGTGCATTCAATATTCATACCATACATAGCACATTATGCATGGACTCCAAGATATAATCGAAGGTATGAGGCCTATTTGCCCAAATGATTATATATATATATATATATATATATATATATATATATATATGGTACAGATGGCCACAGGTTGGCAGATATGATGTCGGTTCGCTATCGAAATGGACAAGCGTAAATGTGATGACAGATCACTACCGGAAAGGACCACCATTGCTAGCATTTCGTTGGGTATATCATGCATTTTTTCATCTATGTATATGTGTTCATGACTTATGATAGTCAAGCATACCATGCATATTTGATCACTAGGAGGTTGATTATTGGCCACTAAGGTTACTTGAGTTTTTTGTTACAGGTGGTATTTCTATTACCATTTTTACTGTTGTTATCTATGGTTTTACTTTTGGTCATACATAGCATTACATGTTTATTTGTACTGATGTCCCATTGCTTGGGGATGCTGCATTTTATTTCGTGCATGCAGGTTTAGATAGGGACACTAATCGACTCCCCCAGTAGGAGCCAAGTTCAGATGTGAGTTGGTAAGCTCCAACTCTTCCTGGAGCTTTCATAGGATGCTTACTTTTTATTGCACAGTTGGGTATAGTTGGGGCCTTGTTCTGGCATTATTAGTAGTTATCTTAGAGGCTATTGTGCACATGTTATTTTGGGTTGGTTCTCTTTTGCCTTTCAGTCTCCAGTATATGGTTGGCATGTGTATATAGTGTGTGTCGATACCTCTAATGTTGCATCCTTGTCGGTTAGCTGGTACTTTATCAATTTTGGTTTACCTATCTTGATGTAATTGATTTGTTGTTGACAAGGTCATAACCCAAATGGTCCAAGCTTAGTTTTTCAAATGTTATGCTACCCAAATTTCTTTTGGCCCTTTGTTTGGTTAACTAGCATGTTTAGTGGCTTACTCGGCCAATAATGGTATTGAGTGCCATTTGCACCTTCCCCCCCCCTTTAGGGTGTGACATGGCCATCTTCACGTCACTTTGATGGCACATGACACAACTCGTGTCAATTCTCATGGACCGTGAAAGGTACCGTGGGATGTGCCTTAGGCAATTTTTCTCCAACTTCTTTCCTCAGCTTCAAGCCATGCTATGCCAAGCTAAGTGTGACGCCACAGTGGACCTCATGGTCTGTGTAGTGGCGCATGAGCCATAAAGGTACCCGTGGTCCTTCACTTGGCTCCATTTTTCCTTCACTCGCCAAGGCCACCTCCACGTGGCCTCTCATGGTCCGTGTGATGCTACATGGGCCGTGGATGCCTCTTTGTGCCAGCACATGATTATTTTTTCATTAATTTTCTTATTTTTCATCTATTTCTCCATACCTTAATCACTTTTCCTGAAAAATAACAAAAACATATATCGAAACAACAAATTTGCTCCAGAACGCACAAAAATCCTTTGTTTATAGCGTTACAAGAGTTGTATTTCTATGACTCTTCAACACCCTCAACTTAGAATGATTGCTTGTCCTCAAGCAGTAATGACTCAAATAAACAAAGCATAAACATAAGTGCTCACTCATAACTATGGATAACTCCACAATTTTAAACCCATGTACCCCGATAACAAGCTCAAGAATGTGCTCACACCCCCAAACAGGCCCACAAAGCTTAAGGTAAACATCATACATGCATGGTTAGTCCATATAAGTTTGGGAATAAAGACAACCCAGTTGAATTAGCAACCAATTAGTGCAAAGGTAGTTCCCTCACTACAAAGAAGTCTCACTTATGATATAAGAATGTAAAAAAGAGACTGGAATGTAGACACTCACTCTCACAAATGACTTTCAGTGGACACACAAGTATCGACTATATGCTTGCCCTTATTTTCGCCACCTTAACTCTCAAATGACCATTTTAGGATCACATTAGGACTTTTACAGCTTATAGCGTAGCTCGGGCTCGGGTGAGGCATACATAGGATTAAAGTGACTAATAAGCCTCTCCAAGACACTTACTTTGACTCAGCCATTTGTATTTCGGTCTCCAACTCTTATTGCCCCTATTTTTCCAACTTTCTTTAGCACAGGGAGTGATTTTCATGCTCATTCACTCATTTTCATTCTTTTCTTTTTTGCTCATTAATTTTGCTCATTGTCACAACCCACTTTCTTTTCTCATCTTATTACTTGATTCTTTTCCACACTCATTTTTCTATTTTCCCTTCAATAGTCACCCTCAACTTAAGTTTTTAGCTTGCATTAAGGTTCTCAATATCTTTCTAAAGGACCAGGACCAGTATAAGCCATCCTTAACTTAGGCTTTTGACCTAGGCGGAGATTCACAATGTCCTTGGAGAGACCAGGGCCAATGTAAAGATTAGCAGATAGATAGGGGAAGTGAATTGGGTGATTACAAAGAAAAAGTCTATTCAGGCTCAACTTTTGTTTCAAAAGGTCAATTTAATTTGCTTGGTCAATTTTAGGCTAACTAACTAACCAACAAAAATGTCCTAAGATCACGTCCTAATCCAGACCTTCAATTGTTTCAGTGGGACTAACCAGGCAAGATCTATCTTACAAGTACGTTAACTGAATTTTGCAAACATACTCACGCACACATGGCTCATCTTCTACACTAATTAGCACTAACCAATATAGTCATGCTTCATTTATCAGGATGCTAACAATACAATGCATACCATGCTTACCAAAAATCATTCAAGTTAGTCAAAATGGGATGCATACATATATACACTTTTTGCAACATTGTTATTTTGGGGCATTTTTCACAAAATCAACTCATGAGTTATCTTAGACTTCTACGAACACTTGATGCTACACAAACATCATAACCTAAACATGCTAGTTCTACTAGATAATATACTTGAGAGAAAAGAAACAGGACCAGAAAAACTCTCAAGTAGCAGGATATCTCACCCCCTCCAAAAAGATGGTGTAGTGTCTTCACTAAACCATAACTAGAATAAAAAAACAGAAAGGGGATAGGACATACTTAGGATGCCTTAGGCATCATTTGTGCTATCGGGACAGACCCTCCAGTGGAGTCTCTGTGATCATAGGTTGCACCTAGTCCAAATGTGCTCTCAGAGGCTCCTACCATTATTGCGTCTATTGCCAGCCACTCTCTCTTCTTTTTTGGTGGATGCTCCGCGCTGGACTCTCATGGGCTTGCGCATCTGCCTCTTCTCTTCTTTCTGCGAACATAACTTCAAATTGCGCATCTGCCTCTTCTCTTCTTTCTGCAGGTCGGGTGGAGGGCAACATCGGTGGCTATGGCTCTTGCCCTTGTCCTTCCTCTTGGGATCTTTTGTGGGTGGCAAAGGTGCAATAGATGGGGTGGGTGGAGTGCCCCATGTCTCATCTAACACAGGTGCCACGGGAGCATTGAAAAAGGTTCATCCAAGATTCTGAAGGCAGGGCTGGCGCAGCGTACTTGTACTACGAAATGAGTTGTGCCCATATTCTTCATTTCTTCCCCAGACATACTCCCGAACATGTCGTGAAAGTATTCCTCCAGAGTGTTGACATGATTTTGCAAAATGCTGATTTAGCCTAAAAGCTCAGCCTAAAGTTGTTCCACAGCTTGCTATACATGAGAATGGACCACATGCGGCATCCTTTCAATGATTTGATCAACAATAGCCTGTGTCTGCCACTGGTCCACCACCATTCTCAAGGAACTCATAAGGCACATGCGCATACCCTTGCTACGCCAGAGCGACTATACCATTGCCCTCGGGCTGCTCAGAAGCCTCGCCTGGTTGTAGGATGGTGGTGTAACCCTCAAATGACAAGGGTTGTTGTGGGGCTGCTTGGGAAAAATGTGCAAGGCCCCCCAGCATGTGTGTTCTTACCCACATCAGAGGATTTTGGATGTCTTTGATTAGTGCAATGTTAACCATGAACTTTGGATCCATCTTTTTATCCAGATAATGTGTGGTAGGAACACCGACCCATTTGCAAAGGGCACAAATCAGACATGGGAAGGGCATGTAAACTCTATTAGATAAGGCCCGATCCCGCATCTCTATAGCAATAATTTGGCCCACATTTATTCTATACTTGGCTATTAAACATGCTACCAGAGATGCATGTGAGGATTGGAGCATGTTGTCATTTCTAGTGGGCTGTAACCTGGTCCGCACTACTGAACAGCAAAACTTTACAACAAAAGTCAGAGAAGCCTTGGCGATAGGAATCTTGGAGTTAGTAACACAAGGCACATCATCTCCCTATATAGCGATCCTCTCCGCAATCCATTTCATAAGTGAAGCCCGCATAGTCGGATCAGACAGTCACCCCTCATCATTGATCTTCAAATGTCTATCCATGAATAGTCTATCTTGAGAGGCCTGGTAATCCTGTCCAAATAAGAATCTATTGATGGTGGTCTCTGAAATATCCACCCTTGTACCACGCACTATCACATGTGCCCACGGGGACCTACCAGCGGCGGCCTGCTTCTTCATTTTTTAGAAGTTGCCCTCTATAGAGTTCAATAGACTAGTAGCATAGTTAGAATAAAACTCAACAATGATGGTGGGCCGATAGTAACCAGGTTGTTATGCCATCCAACCAAACTGATATGATTCAAACACATCTCTAATCTCTTATATTCGATTGAGTTGATCTGTGAGGAACCAAACCTCCGAGATGACCACCTACCATTGGAACACCCCGGAACCCTTAGTCATCCCATGAGTGTAAATATCTTTGGCTCTTGGGACTGTCCAAAGGCCTAGCAGAAATACCTTAAGCCATCTGGCGGTTTTGGGGTCTATCGTCAGGGAGACTGCAAAATGTGTAGCTTCATCATCACTATCCCAGAGTTCGATCTCATTAGCCTGCTTCTCAGTGTCATGCCTATCGGCCTCCTGGGTGTGCACCTGCTCTTCTTGCTTTAGGACATCCTTCTCCTGCTCCCGGGCATCTGCCTCCTCCTCAACTCCCATGTAATGAACCCCCTCCTCAGACTGGGGACTCTCTTTCAGCCTACTACATGAGCCCTTGTAATGCGAGGGGAGTGAGGGGACACATTGCCTATTAAAATGGACCTCAAACCCACCTGAGGAGTCCTGAGTCAATCCAGCTTGATGGCTAGATGACACAGTCGAGGAGTCGTGAAGACGTGACCCAGTCTCATCTCTAAGTCTGATTAACCTAGGGCGTGGACCGATAGCACCTACAAGTATCACAAATGAATACAACCCATTAGAAAATATTGAACAAGCAGGTTGACATACTAACAAGAACTCAGACTTTCCCTGTTCCATAACAGTGACAATAACCCTTAAGAGTGGCGTCACCCGATCTATCATAGGATAATTATACTTAAGAAACATGTGGAACATAACTTCAAATCCAACAAAAAGAGGTACTATAGAAATGTAACCATACTAAACTAGACGAACGATCCATATGTATAGCGTGAGATGGTCTGTAACAGGGCCTGTGGTGGGGATGTGAACCACGTGGAATTGAAGAGTTCTCATACGGGCCACAACACGGTCCATGTATGGGTACACGGTCCATGTGATGAGCTGTGAGTGACATGATTTTGCAAAATGCTGATTTAGGCGAGTTCTCATACGGGCCACAACACGGTCCATGTATGGGTACACGGTCCATGTGATGAGCTGTGAGAGGCCCTGTCATCCCTATTCAACCCAAGGCACACACAAACACATTTATTTTGCAATTCTATGCTCATATCCATCAACACACATGCATGAAGGACATGGGTACGCTATTATTCATCACAAAACTCTTTAAAATCACAAGATGAGATAGCCACCTCTTCAAGCATATAATAATGGTGGTTTTCACCACCAAATGCAAACCCCATATCAATTTCATGCAAGATACCACTTTAAACAAAGAAAGAATAAATTTTTCAAACAAAAATCTAAATATGCTCACCAAAAACTACACTGGAAGATAAAGAATGTGAGTACTTACTAGATAAACAACAATGGAGGTAAAGATTTTCTTCAAAAATTAGAAACCCAAACTAAGATGAAACTACAAATCATGAAATTAACTTACCAATCATCATAAAGAAGATTGAAATTTTTAGGGATTTTTAAGAGAGAAGGCGTGAGATAGAGAGAGTCGTGAGATGGAGAGAGAGTGGAAAAGTTAAAAATGAGTTGTTGGGACAAAGTGGGGGTTTTAAATCCCCTTGGTTAACTTAGTTGACCGTCTCTCTCTTCCATAAGGACGGCCTCACAGCCAGTGTGACGTGGCATGATCCGTTTGGAGCATCCATCCCACCTCACTTGGAAAACTTTGGCACTTACCTGGCCCATCATTGGTTGAAAGCACCTCTACAGTCGACCTCACTGGTCGTGACATATGTCATGGTCCATTTGGTTATCTGTATGCCCATACTCACATGGCACGCGCACATTTCATGGTGAACCACACAAGTCGTTCAATTTGTCATGGTCCATGTGACCAGGCCATGTGATAAGACTTGGTGATTTCATAACATACATTACCCTGTGTGTGCTACACGGCAGAAGCCATGACCCGCCCCGCACCACACGGCCCGTGAAAGCGCACGTGGCGCCCTCCTTTGCCAATTTACTCCCATGTCATGCCTTTCTCGATGTGTACGCCTACAATCCATAATAAATGACACTTATACTTACCTGAAACACAAATCAAAAACAATAAAATGCATGAAATATAAATTAAAGCTCTTTTTTTATAAAACTATTACAATGCAAGGATTGCCTCCCATGAAATGCTTGATTTAACGAGGCACAACGCAACTATATTGACTACTGAGACTTCATCAATATGTATGACCTCAATTATTGAGGCTTCATTTTTAGTACCTAAGTATTGTTTCACTCTCCGTCTATTCACTTTGAATTGGACCAAATTTTCTTCTTTTAGCTCAATTGCACCATGGGGGAACACTCGGATGTACTTATACGGGCCAGACCACCTAAACTTGAGCTTACCTGGGAAAAGTCTCAATCTGGAGTTGTACAATAATACTTTCTTACCAATACTAACTCTTTGTAGATCAATATGTTTATCGTGTTTGATCTTCATCCTCTTTTTGTAGAGTTTTGTACTCTCATACGCTTGGAGGTGAAACCCATCCAACTCATTAAGCTGGTCAAGTCTCAAGTTAGCAACCTCATCCCAATTCATGTTAAGCTTCTTCAAAGCCCAGAGAGCCTTGTGCTCTAACTCCATATCTAGATGACATGCTTTACAAAACACCAACTGATATAGGGACATACTAATAGGGGTATTGTACACCGTCCTGTAAGCCCAAAGTGCATCATCGAGCTGCCGCACCCAATCAATTCTTGTCACATTCATAGACTTGGTTAGGATCTCTGTGATCTCTCTAAATGAAACAGTCGTGAAGACGTGACCCAGTCTCATCTCTAAGTCTGATTAACCTAGGGCGTGGACCGATAGCACCTACAAGTATCACAAATGAATACAACCTTCAACCTGTCCACTTGTCTGTGCATGATAAGGTGTGGCCATTTTGTGCTGTCGAACTCTATACTTTGCTAGCACCATACGGAAGACTTTGTTACAGAAGTGAGAAACCCCACCACTGATGATAGTTCTGGGTGACCCACATTTGGAGAAGATGTTCCACCTCAGAAACTGGATAATGCTCTTGCTTTCACTATTTGGCAATACAACTGCCTCCACCCACTTAGAGACATAATCCACTGCCATAAGGATGTACTTCATGCCATAGGAGCTCACAAATGGGCCCATGAAGTCGATGTCCCAAACATTAAATATTTCTACTTCACGAATAGGGGTCATGGGCAACTCTTGATGCCTAGAGATGTTGCCATGTTGCTAACACTGATCACACCCTAGCACTAAGTCATGGCCGTCTTTGTGGATGGTAGGCTAGTAGTACCCATATTGCAGAATCTTCTTTGTTGTCCTGGCACCACCATGATGACCCCCCACTAAGGAAGAGTGACATGCCTCGATAATACTCATCATCTTCGCTTCTTGAATGCACCGCCTGATGACCCCATCAGCATATGTTCAGAATAAGTATGGGTCATCCCAGAAGTACCTGTACACATCATAAAGAAACCTTTTTCTCTGGTGAGGGTTAAATCCCTCAGGCATAATGTCACTCACCAGAAAGCTAGGAAAATCAGCAAACCAAGGAATAAGGTCAATAGAAGCTATCAATACCTGCTCATTAGGAAAATAATCATCAATATTCAGCCAATCCTCCGCTCTTAACTCATCTTCCAACCTAGACAAGTGGTTTGCTACCTAATTGTTAGATCATTTTTGGTCTTGGACATCAAAGTCAAACTCTTGCAGCAAGAGAACCTATCTTATCAGCCTTGGCTTAGAATCTTTCTTTGCCATGAGGTATCTGAAGTTTGTATGGTCAGTGTGTACTATCACCTTTGTACCCAATAAGTAGGCCCTGAACTTATCAAATATGTATACCACAGCCAGCAACTCCTGCTTAATCACAGTGTAATTTCTTTAAGTATCATTGAGGGTCTTGTTGGTGTAGGTGGATGGGGTGAAAAATCTTGTTGTGTTTCTGCCCGAGCACAATACCCACAATAATTCTGCCTGCGTCACATATAACCTTAAAAGGGGCAACCCTGTTAGGTGCAACCACCACAGGTGCTAAAATCAAATTTTGCTTCAGAGTTTCAAAGGCATGCCTGCAGTTGTCATCAAATTAAAACTTAGCCTCTTTCTCTAAGAGCTTGCATAGTGGGTGAACAATCTTCGAGAAATTCTTGATAAATTGGTGGTAGAAGCCTGCATGTCCGAGAAAACTCCAAACCCCCTTCACAGATATGGGTGGTGGAAACTTCTCGATAACCTTAATCTTTTCCTTATCTATCTCTACGCCCTAGTTAGAAACCTTATGGCCAAAGATTATCCCCTCCTTGACCATGAAATGACATTTTTCCCAGTTCAACACCAAATTTGCCTCAGCACAACATTGTAGTGTCCTGCTAAAATTCAATAGACAATCGTCAAAGGAATCACCCACTAAAGAGAAGTCATCCATAAATAGCTCACGGGTGTCTTCGACCATGTCAGAAAAGATCAACATCATACATCACTGGAAAGTGGCTAGGGCATTACATAACCCAAAAGGCATTCTCCTAAAGGTAAAAGTACCATATGGGTAAGTAAAGGTGGTCTTCTCCTGAACTTCTAGGGATATAGATATTTGATTATAGCTCGAGTACCCACAACCTATCTAACATCTAGTCCATGAAGGGCATGGGGAAATAGTCCTTTAAGGTCTATCTATTTAGTTTCTAGTAGTCCATGCATACTCGCCACCCAATGACAGGTCTCAAGGGACCAACTCATTTGTATCATTAGCCACCACTGTCATGCCCCCTTTCTTAGGGACACATTGATCTAGAGTAACCTACCGGCTGTCGGAGATTAGGTATATCACCCTAGAATCTAGCCACTTGATAATTTCCTTTTTCACCAACTCTTGCATGGATAGATTCAACTGATGCTGGCATTCAATGTTGGGCACACAGTCATCCTTCACTTGATTTTGTGTATGCTATCCCTGGTGTAATCCCAATAATATCTGCAATGGTCCAACCTATAACTCGTTTGAACTTTTGGAGGACCCCCAACAATACTTTCACCTGGTCTTCCTAAAGATTTGCAGCCACAATCACTAGAAGAGTGTTATTAGTGCCCCAAAATGCATACCTTAAGTGTTGGGGCAACTCTTTAAACTCTACAGCAGGAGTCTCGTCAATAGAAGGTTTGGCTGACGGAGTTGGTCTATTCTGTAGGTCTAAGTCTGACTTTCTAGGGAAAAATAGTCTGGTTCCTCTACCCTGCAACGCATTCATAGTATCATGGTACCCATTGATACCATCCTCTAGGAAGTTCATCAATACTACTGCTAGCGTGTCCACACTCATTCTTTTTTCAAGTGGAATTTTAGAAAGACAGTTAGAGACATAATAGGAAGTTCATCAATACTACTGCTAGCGTGTCCACACTCATTCTTTTTTCAAGTGGAATTTTAGAAAGACAGTCATCATCCACATCTATGACAAACATTAGAGCCAACTTTTTGGGTCTCTTCATCGCTGCACACACACTGAACTTTACCTCCTCAGTGTTCAATCTAAAGGTGAGCTTCCCTCGCTCCACATCTACCAATGCCCTGCCAGTAGCCAAAAATTCTCCCAAGGATGATGAGTACCTTGAAATCCACCTAACAATCCAGAATGAAAAAATCTACAGGAAAGATAAACCTTCCCACACAGACCAGCCATCACACAGAATACCCATGGGATGCTTCACCGATTTGTCTGCCATGAGTAGCCACATTATAGTGGGTGTGGGGGTTCCTAAGCCTAACTACCTGTAAACTGCCGGCGGCATCAAGTTGATGTTGTTACCCAAATGACAAAGAGTCTATGCAAAGTCATAAGCTCCAATGGTACATGGGATAGTGAAAGCTCTCAGATCTTGCTTCTTGTCAATAAGGGATCTTGTAGCAGTGGCGCTAGAGTGATGAAGGTTGTTTGTTGGCTTGATCATGGGTGTCCACTTCTTAGTTACTAAGTCTTTCATGAACTTAGCATAGCCTGGCATATGCTTAAGTGCCTCCACTAGAGGGATATTCATTGATAGCTCCTTTAGCATAGACAAGAATTTTTGAAACTTGCCATCATCACCCTTCTTCTGCACCCTCTATGGGAATGGTAGTAGTGGTTTGGGAATGGTTGGTAGAGGCAGAGTTACTGATTTGTCTAACTCTTGAGCATCTTTAGCGACCTTAGACTCTGCTGGTACCACATCAATCTTTTCACTCACCTCATCAACATGCACTTCCATAGGGTCCGGCACCTTGCCTTCTACTTTACCAATACCTAAATCACTGGCTATTATAGGGTCAGAAACTACCTTACCGCTCCTCATAGTTACTTCCATGCAGTGACCTCATTCTTTGGGTTCTGAATAGTATTAGTAGGAAGTGACCTTGCTTTCCTCTGATTCAATGAGGCTGACAATTGCCCCATCTGCTGCTCTAGTTGCTTGATTGAGGTGGAATGCGAGTCGACTAACTGTCGAACATTGGAATTTCTCCTTTCATGTCTCGTACCCTTATATCAGTGGACTCAACTTTTTCAAGAACCTTCGCCATCTTCTCTTCTAATTTTGAGTTTCTACCACCATCATTCTAATGCTCATGGTTCATATAGCTGTCTCTGTTTTGCCAATTTCCTTGATAGTTCTCACGACCATAGTTTTGACCTTAATTATCAGCATTGAATGGACGGTAACCCCCCTTGCTGCCCAAGAAGTTTGTCTCCTCACCAGAATTATAACTTTGATCATCATACTCGGGCATTGCATCCATAGCTTTCACCTTTTCTAAGCCTCTATTTAGTAGGTGGTTCGTCAGCAATTCCAGTTGGGTCTGTATATGGGCCATATCTTGATCCCGTTCCTCCTTTTTCTTATGCTGTTCTGAAGTCATCTCAAAGATGAACCCAGAGTAGTCTCTATTTCTGGTGTACCATGCTCTGTTATTCTTGGCTACCTGATCTAAGATCACCGCTATGTCTGGGAATGTTCTGGACATGTATGATCCTCCACAAGTAGCATCAATGATAGGCTTTATCATAAAGTTGCAAGACCTGTAGAAGACTACTTTCAAGTGCTCATCTGTGAGGTGATGATTGGGGCACTACTTAAGCTTCTGTTTGAACCTCTCCTAAGTTTCATATAGTGCTTCATTCGGTAGTTTCTTGTGAGACCCAATGTCATCTATAATCTTCAGTTGTCTCCATGTAGGGAAGAATCTCTCAAACAAAGCTTCTTTTAACTCTCCCCAAGTGCGTATGGAATCATGCAGAAGCTCATTCAGCCACTTTGTCGCCTCACTAGTAAGAGACAACGAAAATAATCATAACCTAATTGCTTGCTGACTGACCCCTGGGATATTGGTTGACTAATATGTTGCCAAGAAGTTCATGACATGTTGATTTGCGACCTTAGTTGTTGCTCCATTGAACAACCCATTCAATTATAGCATCTACAGCATAGTACTAGTGATGGTGAACTTGACACCTACAGGCAGTGGGGGAAGCATTATTTCTCTAGTGGTCCCAGCATCCTCATCATCATCATTCACTGCTTGGGGTTGTTGCGGCCCTTGGGGTTTTTCACTGGGTTGCTGATGTGGAGGTGGCGCCAGTGGCACCTCATTACTAGCAAGGTCATCTTTACCTAGACTGTTGATTCCTTCACCTGCAAGATTCACAGCCAACTCTTTCTGTCTTATTGTGTCACGTTCTTTGGCATTCATTTTATGGATTGATTTATTCAGCTCGGTTCATAGGGAACAAGTGCTTCACCCTTACTTTGGGTGTTTGGCATGAAACATTGGCTCCCTACAAAGAGCAAAAACATGAAATAAAAGTAAAATTAGGGACTAGCATTACACATGGAAAGTAACAACTAATAGACTATTACTTCACCATATTCCTCAGCAACAGCGCCAAAATTTGATATGTCCAAATTTACACTCCAAAAGGAATAGTAAAGCGGTTGTTGATCAAATATAGAACTCAACTAGAGTTGAGGTCGATCCCATCGGAATGCATGAGAATAAATCTATTAGCACCCTTTTTCAGATGTAATATCAATTCCCAAAATAAAACACATAAAGTAAATGGGGGGTTTTGGTTTTTTTGCAAATGAAATTATTAAAGTAAAGTAACAAAAGAGTACAAAGACTACTGGATTGCAACAATTAATGCGAGCTAGGATTGTGCTCCCCATGACATCCAATGTGATAGCCAAATCTATGTGATAAACTCATTCATGATTACATAGACAAGATCTAACAAGTAATGTAACACCTAATTCACCTATCGGTCCTTCTTAGATGTATTTCATTCATCACCTTTCGGTCTCAGAATGTATACTTACTAATCTTTATTATCAACCCCAGAATACTCTCACCTTTCGGTCTCTAGTACTTAGACTAGGTTAAAAACTCTGAATTTCTATCGTAGAACTCTTTTCCTAATTGCTACATCCCTTTCAAGCATGTAATGAATACAAGCTAACCATAATGAATTGACTCATTAAATAAGAAGTTAACGTGAAGAATACTATGATATATATGTTAATCAATCCTAAGATTTACCCCATATTCATCTATCTTATTGATTTGTCATAGCTCCCACAACACTAGTTGTGGGTGTAGCCTAGCATATTCAAGAAAGATATCCCACAACAGTATGAAGAATTCATGATAAAGAACTTACTATTAAAGAATTAATTAGTCTACGTATTACAATCTCGAATAAGATAATTGAAATCCAAGAGTTCAATGAAATTGAAAGCAAACTAGTGTTCTTCTTCTATTCTCTGTCTCCAGTAGTCCAAGGCTCAGTAAAAATGGAATTAAAATAGTATTTTTATATATATACATATACATATATATATATATATATATACACATACATACATACATATATATACAAGGAAAATCTAACCCAACTTAAAATAGGAATAATGACATCATCATGGGTACGGGCCACTATGCGGCCTGTGAAATACTATACGGACCATTTACCAGTCCATATGGCGACACTTGTTTTCAAACTTTCATCCTCTCTTCACATTCATTGACACAACTTGTGTAAGGGTCAATGGTCCATGAGATGGACCATATCCCTTGACCTTTGACTTTTTGCTGCTTCCCTCAACATCGTTGCCCAAGTCACGAACCATGGTTGGTCACACGGCCTGTGACAGGCCTCGTCTCTTTCAACTTGTATGCTTTTACTATTTTTGAAGTGTTGGCCATCTTCATGTCACTTTGATAGCACATGACATGACCCGTGTCAATTCCCACAGTCCGTGAAAGGTACCGTGGGACTTTCCTTAGGCGATTTTTCTCGAGCTCCTTTCCTCATCAAGCCTTATTGTACCATGCCAAGTGTGAGGCCATTATAGACCTCACAGTCCTTGCAGTGGTACACAAGCCATGAAGGTACCCGTGGTCCTTCACATGGCTCTATTTTTGCTTCACTCTTCAAGGCCACCTCCACGTGGCCTCTCACAGTTTGTCCGATGCTACATGGGCCGTGGAGGCCTCCTTGTGCAAACACTTGATCGTTTTTTCATTTATTTTCTTATTTTTCACCCATTTCTCCTTGCCTTAATCACGTTTCTTGAAAAATAGCAAAAATACACATCAAAACAACAAATTTGCTCGAGAACACACAAAAATCCTTTATTTAAAGCGTTATAAGAGTCATATTTCTATGACTCATCAGGTTGTTGTTTGATTACACTTCTGCAACCAAAGACGTGCAAATTATATGCTAAGAGGCTTGTTTGGATTTTGTTTGGATTTATCATTCGTCATGTCACATCTAGGACTTAGGCTTGGGTCATGACAATTGCTACCTCCTTCTTCAACAAATCAAAGTCGACTCTTAAAGTTGATGTGTCTGTACTGCCATCACCTACTTTTTTTACAACTACTACTCTATTTTTCAAGCTGGCCAACACTTTCACATGTCATCAATCATTTACTCGAGTCTATTTATCCTCAGTTTGTATACCTCTAGTAACTCTCGCTATTTTGCCTCAGCCTCAATATATGGCCTCAGAGCTTAATCTATGGCTGCCTCAACTAGCTTAGGCACAGATGACTCAACCCTAGTGACATGAAGATTGGTTATTTTAGGCAGCCAGTGAAAAGCAAGAATAGTGGCCTTAGTGAGTAGGGGATGGTCATCTGTGACCTATCCCTAAGCGAAGGGTATAGGGCCAGGAGATGAATGTAAAGTAAAGGAAGCAGAAGTTATGCCTGCCTAAGTGCCCAGCTCTGCAGCGCTGGACTCAAGGGCCTCAACATCAACTACCGACGTTTTGTCAGCCAATTTCTTTCTTGCCTTGTCCTTCTCATCCCTCAAAAACATAGCCTTCATCCGTCAAATGTCAGTAGATGCCGAAGGAGTTAGTTCCACATCAATCTTTTTGTTCCTTGGCAACCAAGTCTGCTTACACAAAGTTGTGATAAGTCTTGGGAATGGCAAAGAGGTTTGCTCCTTTTTTTCCCTGTTAAGGATTTTTGGAGCAATAATTGACCGAAGATTCAACTCTTTTCTATCCATAATGCAACTGATTATTGCAGCTTTAGCATGTCAAAGTATCGACTCATTCTATGAAGGCATCAAATTATTGCTAATGAATCTGAACAAAAACCTCGCTGGTATGTTCATCTCCTTCTTTTTAATAATTGCTCCCTCCTTCAACTATGAGGGAGCTAGAATTTCAATCAATGGGGTCAACCAAGCTTTAACGTATTCAAAAGTCTAGAGCTATATTAAATCTTTCATGTAACTATGGCTCCAGAATGTGCAACCCAGGATGTCATTAATTTTGGCATCACCGCATGGGACTTGCACATCCCTCACCTCTAAAGTATCAAGATGTTTTAACACCATTGGTACTTTGCTTTTGCTCCTTGGTAGGGCCTATCCATAAACTTCACAGAATTTACGGATCGGGCTAGGCACGTACGGATCCCGAGGCTTGGTGAAGATCTGGAATTTATGGATTTTAAGGACTTCCTAAACCTTCAAATACCGATCAATCACTCCCTCAATTGATAATTATTTCTCTTCTAAAATTGTGTTCTGCCCTTCAGCCCTGAGCCTATTTAGAAACCTTAGGGTCATTGTTTCCTGATTTCTCTGTGAAGACTGTAATAAGGAGTCATGTATGGCCTTAGTCTTGGATTCACTTTAATGTCTCTTACGACTAGATTCCGCTGGCAAAGGTGATGGTTCTACTAGACTTAGCTAGAATATGTTTCCACTTGGTCATCCTACAAAACATACTCCAATATGGTGTGAGTGGAAAGTGTGAAGCAATTAGGTGCACAATTTAAGCATAAGAGAATCATTCATGGTTGATAGGACTATTTGACCACAAAACATACTCGATAATACAACGAATTGATTTGGCGGTCAAATAAACCATCGCCTTTTTGCATAAATTTCAGGCTCTAGGCTACTGCTACTTTTGGCAATGCTCATACACACTTGGTGATACGCCAAATTGATTCAGCTATGGAGAATTCCATCACCAAAAGTTGCAGCATTCAAATATGAAGGTCAGTCAAATAAGGCAATGCATATGATAATTAGGCATATCGCCAAGTTCACTTAGGCGGTCAAAACGATCATCGCCAAAGGTGAAGCTATGAATCTTGGATCTATCTTGAGATATTAGGCATATCGCCAAGTTCACTTAGGCGGTCAAAACGATCATCGCCAAAGGTGACTAGCATGGCCCTTCATCCATTCACTCAAAATTCAACAAGTTTAACCTAAGAACATGGATGAGAGTCACGCACTAACCCATAATCAAACATCAATGCATGCTCAACTATTGATTATCACAATCATATAGTTTCCATGGCTATAAACTCAATCAAGTGATGACTTACACTTAAGAATGACGTAATACAATCCATCATCGGGCAAGTTCACTTCACTAAAAGGAGTTTAAGGGTAACGCAGACTACATCCATAACCCATAAGAATAATCAATTCAAAGAAGCAAGAATTTTTAATCAAGCATTCTCATGATCATGGTACTATCTAAAGTGAAAGCATTCAGGCAAAGTGACAGCTATGAAATTGAGACAATACCCACAAACATTGAACAATTACCAACAAAGCATTCATTCATAAACCTAACCCAAATAATAGTCACCACCAATTTCAATATATTTTAGAGGGAATCAAAATCCACAATAAATCATCACATCTGCAATACAGGGCTTTAGTATCACCATAACTATCTGCCCCACACAATTTCCAAAAAGATTTCAAGAAATAAAGTATGATTGACACAATCACAAACCCAGATCAACCATATTACCAATAGCATTCCTTCAAAAGAACTAAACCAAGGACCAAAAACATACCTATTCAATAGTGAGACACAATGAGAATCCTTAAAGATGCTTTGGTGATGAATATCCCCATCATCTTTGTGAAAAAAATTTCAAAGAAAAGCTAATAGGGGGTATTCACATGGGAAAGGAGTAAAAAACGGAGGGGAGAAAGTGAAAGCACCAAGCCATTTGAAAAGCCTTAAGTAAGTCAGTGAGCCATGCATGTTCGGTGATATCAAACAAGATTGCCTAACACATTCGGCACTACGGCAAGTGTGCTAAGGACCGCCTTTTTAACAATATGCATACCTTTCTTTCACCCTTAAAGGTAGGTGAACTTGACAATCGCACATTGGTTTTGGCAATTCACCAAGTAACCATTGAGTCTGTAAAATTCAACAGCACTTCAAGAGTCACCAGGTGACTCGAAAGGCGGTCAAACTAATAGTCACCATTTTGACTCGATGATATGCCTAGTGGTTCTATTGATCGCCCTCTCAGCTCTCCACTCTAATTTTTCTCTTTTTCATCCCTGAACCAATCACCCACTATTTAAGACTAAAAGCAATAACTACTTACCTTAGGATGCCTCCCAAGTAGAGCCTTAGCTAATGTCATGGCACGACATAGTTCCACTTCTTCACCAAGTCACCTCCAACTGGTTTATCACTGAAAACACTTTGGGATTATCTCCAGACTTCAAGGTTTTGGATATGTTAAACACTACTTCCACATCATTCACTCTGAACTAAAGGTCTCCACTCTCTACATCCACAATAGCTCTTCTGGGGGCTAAGAACGGCCTACCATAGATAATTAGAATATCGGTATCCACCACATAATCTAAGATCACAAAATCAGCAGGAAGAATGAATTTGTCCACCTTCACCAACACATTATTTAAAATCAAAACTGGTCATTTGATAGACTGATCATCCATGAGTAGCTAAATTGTTATCGACGAAGGGGTCTCCAACCCCTATTCTTCCAATATGGCTAGGGGCATAAGGTTTATACTTGCTCCCAAGTCACATAGTGCCTTACTAAACTTTGAGGCTCCAATGGTGCATGGAATTATGAATGCACGTTGATCTTCTTTCTTCACTACCAACTTTTGTGTTAAGATTACATTACAATTATGAGACACTTTGATTGTCTCACACTCAAGAGTTCACTTATTTATGACCAACTACTTCATGAATCTAGCAAAACCTGGCATCTCGATCAATGCTTCCACAAGTAGAACATTTATCGACAATGAGTTGAACATAGAGAGGAATTATTGAAACTTTGCATTCTCCTCTTTCTTCTTCAATCTCTGAGGAAAAGGAGGATCAACCTTGACTTAAGGTGTTTTCAACCTCATAGCTGGACTTGAATTTTTGGGGAATATTCTTTTGACATTCATAGCATCATCCCCACTCTTCTCTTATGTCTCACTTTCAAGATCACCAAGAGCATCACCATCTTCATCTTTTGCTACATACTCATCAATTTCAATAGAAACTACACCTTCTTTTTCTCTCACTTTATTCAGGCCTTCTTCAACAACAAGTGATGGCTTTATGCCTTCTACCACTTTTCCACTACGAGTAGTAATGGCTAAGCATTGCTGATTATTTCCCTTAGGATTGGCTATTGTATCACTAGGTAAATCTCATTTTGGATGCTGATTTAGATAAGCTGATATGTTTCCAAGCTGAGTTTCCAGATGCTTAATCGACACTGAATGTGATATCATTGTTTGACTCAACTAACAAAAGTTAGGCTTCATCTCCTTCAAGACTTTATCTGAGGTTTCTACCTTGCTCAAGAATTGTGTGAGCATATCTTCAGTCCAAAGATTTTCTTGATTTAGCACAGGGTCAGCAACTTTCACCCCATCATGAGGTGGAACATACCTATCTCCTATCCCATCAAGATTTCTCCCACGCCTAATTTGAGGTTGGTCAGGCTACGTATTTTCTTGCCATCCAGTGTTGTTCCAATCATGATTCTCGAGTAGCCTTAGAAAAGCTAGTAAAACCCACCATTTGGTTTCCCATATAATGTACCTCCTTGTTATAACCACCTTCAAATGGTGCACCATCAAACATCACATCACTAGCAGCTCCCACAACATTCACACTTTTACAATTTTCTCCTATGATATGCTTAGTCAAGAGATCAAGCTGAGTTAGCATTTTAGCCATGTTTTCGTCCCTCATTTGATCCTTAGTGAGCTACTCCTTGGATGGACCCATATGCCCTAAAGTTACCATATCATCTCTTGTGTACCATGCTCAGTTAATCTTTTTTCATGACATCTAGGAGGTCACAAGATTCAGTGCACGTTAGTGTCATTAGTCCTCCTCTCACCAATTGATCAGTTACACCCTTATTAACCGCATCGAGGCTCACATACAAGTATTGCAAAAGCATATGGCTTGGAACTCCATCTGCTTGAAGTTATCAATACTCTTTCTCAACTTTATCATCTTCAAGGGAGGGAAAATCTTTCAGGGAATGCATTTTTCAGTTCCTCCCATGAAGTAATAGAGTCACGAGGTAGCTCAACTAGCCACCTCACTACCTCTTCGGTGGAGGAAAAAGGAAATAACCTCATTTAAATGGCTTCTTAGCTCACTCCACTAAAATTGAAAGGGAGACATACGTCAAAAAAGTTCCTTAGGTGTTCATGAGGATCTTCGTGGCCAAGTCCTTCAAACAATCCCTTCAACTAGAGGAGTTTCTCCATAGTGCTTGTTACAATGAAATTGACTCCTCCGACTAACAGGGTTAATTGGATAGCTTCTGTGCTTCCCACTTGGTCCCGGTTAACACCTTGCATATCATTCACATGTTTAACATTCTCACCATGAACACTCCTTTCATTCTCCATCTTTACACCTATTTTTAAACAGCAAAAACAACAAGAAATAGTAAAAACAACTCTAACTACAAGAACAAAGCTCAATAAACACTTCAATTATGAACTCGGCAATTCTCCAGCAATGGTACCACTTTTTATATCTCCTAACCCAACTAATCGAAGGAAGTACAGGTGGTCGTCATCAGTATAATAACCTAACTGAGAGTTTAGGGTCAAATCCCACAGGGAATCAAAGTTCAAGATAGAAGTGGTTAGTTGGACTAAGAAATTATAGGATTTGGGGGTTGCAATATTTCGATATAAGAGTCAAACTATATGATATCTAATAAATAATTTAATCATCAAACAAGGGAAGATGTAGGGCATGTACAAATATGGGAATCAATCTACCAGCTAGGTCTAAATATTTGACTAAAGGAGTTGGTAATGAGTGAATAGGATAGGTTGCTTGTAACCCATGTTCAGCTATTTTACATAAGTATTCAATGATGATATCATACGCGGACCACCGAGGACACGCTTGTCCTAAGTCTCAGCAAAACCCCTAATACCATGGTCATTGAATCCATGGTTTTGGGCTTCAACTGAAACCCTAAGAGGTTTCTAGCCATTACATCCATTCCACACTCATATCAATAGCACACCCCTAACATTGGAGTTTTAGACACACATGCTAGAAATTAAAGATTTGATACCAAACATAGCAATTACAGTCATGGTTAATAAGATTGAATAGAAAATAGTTGATTATCACCAGCTAATCTACTCTAATTTAGCTTCTCAAGAGCTTGAAAACCCTATCAACTCTTGTACACTAAAGAAGGAATGTTATATTTACTACTCTCTATGTAAAACTTAGAAGAATGGTATGTTCTAATATGATATGTACAATGTCCTTTCTAATTTTCTTATATAGTCTGTGCAAATGTGTGAGAGTTTGTGGTGCGAATTGTCATTTGGCAGTCAAGGCCAACCATCGCTGAGCACTCTGATAATACGCCAAATATACACTTGACCATTTTTCTCTGCATTTTCATAAGGCTTCATCTTTTGCAATGTTAGTCGATGATTCTTAATTCCACCGATTCAATTCGGTGATTCACCGAAGTTCCTATCACATCTCCTTCTTATCAGGGTTTTGGGGCTTTGAGTATTACAACTTTAGGTGGTATCCTGTGCCATTCGATGGTGATCTGAATATGATTTGTGATATCTATTCTGATTGCATTCCCTACTTGAGCTGGAACCTTGGTTGCTGCAATGCTAGGCAATTTCTCTGAGTGTTCGGTGGATCATCCATTGTATAGGCGATGCCGCTTTTCTCCGCCTTTTTGAACTTTTGCTCCCTTTCCAAGATTTTGCCAAGTATTGTCCATTTGTGCAATTTTAATCCTATTTCCTGACATAACACCTACATATTCGTTAGAGATTAGAAATAATAGCACACTAAGGACAATTATGTCTTTGCAAACTAGCCCCAAAATGAGTTCGGAATATGGACTCATCAATGTGCTATGGTGAGCTCTAAGAAATAGAATACATGCATCATATGCAAAAAATACAACATGTACATCATGAAAATTTTCAAATCATGCTTGAATTAACATTTACAATAAAACCTCAAAATCACATAATCGTGCATAAATGACATGAAAATGGCATGCAAGGATGGGAAGGCTCTCAAGTGGGAAAAATCATAGTACCTTAAGCTTGATTAGAATGGAAGAGATAGAGGTATCTCTTCTTCATATCCGTTTCAGCTTTCCAGGTAGCACTTTTGACCCGTTGGTTCCTCCAAAGGACTTTGATGGATATTATGTCTTTATTTCTCAATCTTTTCACTTGCCTATACAATATTTTTACCGAATCTTTTCCATAAGTCAAATTCACTTCAACATTCACCACCTCAATGGCACAATGGAATTTGGGTCTCCAACACTTCCTCAACATAGAGACATGGAAGAACGGATGAATCATACTCATCTGCATAGGCAATTCCAATTTGTATGCAACTTTACCAACAATTCTCAAGATCCGATAAGGCCCTACATATCTACGGCTTAACTTATATTTCTTACCAAAATGAACTACACCCTTTATTGGGGAAACCTTCAAGTATACCCAATCATCAACTTCAAATTCAAGGTCTCTCCTCCTAGTGTCGGGATAGGAGTTTTGCTTGCTTTGAGTCGTCTTCAATTTTTCCCTTATAACCTTATCCTAACCTAATAAAGCCATTTCCCCCACTTCAAACCACCCAACCGGGGATCTAAAACTCATACCATATAGAGCTTCAAAGGGAGTCATTCCTATGCTAGCATGATAGCTATTGTTTAAGAAAACTCAATAAGTGGAAGATACTCATCCCAACTACCCTTAAACTCTAAACACAAGCCCTAAACATGTCCTCAAGAGTTTAAATGGCTCTTTCGGGTTGGCCATCCATTTATGGGTGAAATGTCATGGTAAGCCTGACTTTAGTATATAGTCCTCTTTGGAAAGACCTCCAAATGTGCGAAGTGATATTGAGTATCATGATCCAAAATAATAACCAATGGGACCCCATGCAATCTAGCCAACTCATGAATGTATAACTTGGCATAATCTTCAGCACCATAAGTCATTTTAACCTATAGGAAGTGAGTCGACTTCATCATTCTATCAACAATAATCCAAGTAGAATCAAAGTGTTTTCTAGTCTTTTGTAAACTAATCACAAAATCCATGTTGATATCTTCCCACTTCCACGTAGGAATCTTTATATCTTGTGCTAGGCCACCAACCTTTGATGTTCGGCTTTGACTTGTTGGCAATTATGGCAACCAGCTACAAACTTGGCAGTGTCTCTTTTCATACTACTCCATTAATACACATCCCTCAAATCCCTGTACATATTTGTAGAATCGGGGTGAATGGAGTAAGATATATTATGAGCCTTATTCAAGATCAAGTCCCTCAAGACATCGACATTGGGCACACATAACCTACCTTGGTACCTAAGGACACCATCTCCCTCTTAAGAGAAAACATCCACCTTACCATCCTTCACCAATGACTTTAGTTCCACCAAAGCAGGGTCAAGGTCTTGTTTAGATTTGACCTCTTCCACCAAGGAAGACATAGAACCATCTACAACCACCAAACCTCCCTTTTCGGCCTCATCCAATCTAACTCCCAATCTAGACAACCGGTGAACTTCTCTTGCCAGTTCCTACTTGCCATTATTAATATGAGTCGTACACTCCAAGGACACTTTACTTAGAGCATCGACTACAACATTAGCCTTGTTCAAATGACAATGCACACTTATGTCATAATCTTTAAGGAGTTCCAACTACCTCCTTTGCCTTAAATTTAAATCTCTATGGGTGACATGTATTGGAGACTCTTATAATCGGTGAATAGTCTACATGAACCCCATATAAATAGTGATGTCATATCCTTAAAGTAAATACCACGACCGCTAACTCAAGATCATGACTGGGGTAATTACACTCATGCACATTTAGTTGCCTACAAGCATAGGCAATAACCTTACCACTTTACATCAACACACAGTCCAAACCGATTCTTGAAGCATCGCAACAAACTGCAAACCTTTCCAACCCTTCCGATAAAGCCAAAATAGGAGCGGATGTAAGCTTGTATTTCAAAGTTTGAAAAATGCTTTCACACTCATCGATCCAAAAAAATTTAGCCTTCTTTTGTGTTAACTTTGTCAAGGGAGAAGCAATTGAAGAAAAACCATCAACAAATCTTCGGTAGTACCCCGCCAAACCCAAGAAACTCCTAATGTCCATTGAAGTCAAGGGTCTAGGCCAATTTCTTACCACCTCCATCTTTTTGGATTCACTTTAATCCCTTCACACGACACTACATGCCCTAGAAATGAAACTTCCTTTAACAAAAATTCATATTTGTCAAACTTAGCAAACAACCTTTCTTGCCTCAATGTTTACAACACTACCCCCAAATGTTTCTTATGTTCTTCTTACTCTGGGAATAAATCATAATATCATCAATGAATACCACCACAAACATGTCGAGGTAGGGTTTAAATACCCTATTCATGACATCAATGAATATCGCCAGAGCATTAGTTAGGATGAAGGATGTCACCACAAACTCAAAATACACACATCTTGTTCAGAAGGTCATTTTGGGAATATCAAACTCCCTTACCCTCAATTGATGATACCCGAGTCAAAGGTCAATCTTTGAGAAGTGATAGCCCCTTATAGTTGATCAAAGGAGTCATCTATTCGAGGTAGGGGATGTTTGTTCTTCACGGTGATCTTATGATTTGTCGGTAGTCAATGCACATTCTAAGTGAGCTATCTTTCTTCCTTACAAACAACACCAGCTCACCCCAAGGTGACTTGCTAGGCCTGATAAAACCCTTCCCAAATAGGTCCTTCAATTGATCTTTCAACTTCTTCAACTCTGTCGGTGCCATGTGATAAGGGGGAATAAAAATGGCTTAGGCATCAGGGAGGAGGTCTATACTAAAATCTATCTCCTTTTCGAGAGGGATACTAGGAATCTCATCAGTAAAAATATCAAAAAATTCATTAACCACTGGAACCGACTCAATAGGAGGGACTCTAGACTCAACATTTCTAACTCTTACAAGATGGTATATGCAACCCTTAGAAATTAAATCTCAAGCATTAAGAGAAGAGGTGAACCTACCCTTAACCATTGAATCATGACTTACCCACTCAAGGATGGGTTCATTAGGGAAATAGAACTTAACCTTGTGGGTTTTGCAATCAATAGAGGCATGATATGCATGTAACAAGTCCATCCCAAGAATAATGCCAAAATCACCATGTCAAGTTCAACAAAATGACAAGGTAAGACTTTATGCAGTATGAACACGGGGCAACCCCTATATGCTCTTTTAGAAACAATGGACTCACCAATGAGGGGAGACACTTCAAAGGGCTCATACAATAACTCGGGACACACATGAAGTCTATTAGCAACAAAAGGAGTAATAAAAGAGAGAGTGCCACCCCAATCCAATAAAGCATATACATTAAAATTATAGATATTTAACATACGAGTAACAACATTGGGTGCTTCATCCACCTCTTGCCTCCCTCGATGAGCACAAAAACAATTATGTTGTGGAGCATCTCCCTATTGGCCACTTTATGCCCTTGGTCACCATGAGCATCCTGTCCTTGAGGATGGACGTCTCTACCATTTTTTGCACCATCCACAATCTTGCGGCCCATCTTATTAAACTCGAAGCAAGCACTCATGTTCCTCAAACATGCACCACTATGATTCCTTCCACATTTTGGGCACCTTGGAAGAGTCATCCCACTATTGCTACCTTGAGCTCTAGGTTTGGGCACCCTATCATTAGCAAACCATTGCCTTAAGAATTAGAGGACCCTTGACCTTGGAATTTGTGGCCTTGTTGAAAATGACCACCTTTAGCACCGTGAAATCCACCATCCTAACGAGCCCTCTTTGACTCTCCACTCCTCTTCTTTCAAAGCTTTTCTCCTTCAAGTTGCTCGGCGTAAGTCATGAGCTGAGACAAGTCCATATCTCCTATGAGCATGGTGGTGTGGCATTCTTTATTGATCAAGTCGAACACTCCCGAGACAAACTTGTGCATCCTTTCCCTAGGATCAGCGACCAAGTGAGGAGCATACTTTAAGAGGTTCTCGAATTTAAGGGAATGCTCCCTAACACTAATGGAACCTTGCTTAAGGCTCATAAACTCTGTCATCTTTGCCTCCCTTAGATCCATAGGAAAGAAATGGTTGAGGAAAGCAGCCTTGAATTATTCCCAAGAGATAGGCTCTCCATTCACCCTCTCCTCATCGTTGAACAAACCACAATTGAGCAAGGCCCTTTAGTTGATAGGCCGCTAGTTCCGCTTTCTCCTTCGAGCTTACACCCATAATGTCAAGAACCTTGTACACCTCATCGATGAATTTTTTGGGGTCTTCTTCAACTTTGGAGCCATAGAACTCCGTAGGATTCATCCTTGTGAAATCCCTCACCCGTCAGGCAAGCGTAGGAGCATGAGGAGCTTGAACCCCTTGGTTGGCTATGGCCCTTGCCAACAAGCTCAACATGAGTGGCCCATGCTTTTTCTTGGTGAGCTTGTGGAGCCGGAGAGGTAGGTTCACCCGCGGGAATAGGAGTTCTTTGTGTCACTCTTCTTTGAGGCATGATCTAAAATAGCAAAACATCATCTATTTTGGAAGCCTCAATTTAACTCCTAAAGCACGACATAGAATATGAAGAAGTGAATCATTTCTAAAATGCCTTATAGCCACTTATTCATAGTTGTGGCGAGTTTCACAACCATGAACAAGACTCTACTTGATGCGATGTGTTGAATTTTTGAGGACCCTTTACCAACCTAGTGCTCTGATTAGGTGTGTACATCGGTCAGTTCGGTTCGGTTTTGTACATTATCAGTTTGATTTATCGATTTTCAATTTTTAAATATACTAAACCAATAAGAAACCAATAAAATAATTTTTATCAGTTTTTAGTTTATCGATTTTAAGTCTTTAATGGTTCGATTTTTTGTTTACCTAATAAGAATGATAATAAAAATTTACATTAACAAAAAGCAGATAGAGTACGAAAACTATGTTTACAAACTTGCAAAAGCTATAATTAGTTAATTACAAACTAAAATACTAAAATGGATAACTAATCACTTAAGTACTATAAAGATTAAAATATGTAAAGTATTGCTATAATATCCTATTAATATTAAATTACTAATATTTAATATTTACAAAAGAGGTAAAATAGTAAATTATTATAATCTTATTAGGTTATCGGTTTACCCAATATCCCAATAGTAAAAATCGATATCGAACCAATAACCCAATAATCTTTTTTTCAAAACCATTAAAAACCTAATAACCCAATAATAATAAATCAATAGTAATATTTTTATCGATACGATATATCGATCGGTTTGGTTTTTGCACATCCTTAACTCTAATATCAAGCTTGTCCTGACCCAAGCCTAGGGCCTAGGCGTAACATGGCGAATGGGGAACCCGAAGGAACCCCAAAAAAGCCTCTTAAGCATACATGGCACATCCTTGGTTGTGGAAGCATAATTAAACAACAAACACATAATTTTAGGGGGCAACGGGACTTTGGACTCAAGCTTTGGGGATATTAGGGACTTAGGACTTCCATCTCATCAACAACATACAACAAGCATAAGAAAGGGATAAGGACTAAGGGAGTCTACCATAATACATAAACATAAAAAGAATTGAGCTCATAGAAGACATATCTATATCCAACAACACCTCTAACATAAGTGGAACGGCGGCCAAGACATCTCCCAGGCTCACCCCTCAAAAGATAAATATCCATAAATATACAAGTCATAATAAAGCATGAAAGTAAATGGATATAGTCCATGGAATGGAGGACAAAACACAAGCAATCTTCGATCGAACTGTCTAGCCACGTGGAGGAGGAGAATGAATAAGAGTTCCGGCCCCTACATGGTGAGATCATGTAGGCAAAAGAGTATGCGTTAGTACATGGAATATACTAAGTATGTCGGGTGCAATACAACAAGAAACGTAAGCCATAATTAAATAATATGCATAATCATAATCAACTATTACAAGCTCAATATGTCATGAATGATAGATACTTAGTCAAAATTTGCATTCAGAATCATCACGTTACAAGATATATCATACATAGGTGGGAGAGGATCATAACTGTCATGTAAGACCAAGCGGGCTACTACTTAAAATTCCAATGTTCACTTCACACGGGACAAGGAGTGGCCTACTATGCCAAGGTAAACCAAACACTCACCTTACGACATGGCCTTTTCAGAAAGTGTCTCCATATATCCCTTACCTTACGGCATAGCTTTTTCAATAGGTATCATCAATTATCTTTACTTTATGGCACTTCCTTTTCGGTAGGTACGAGCCCATATAGGTAATCAATAGCATGAACCTATGGTGGCACATAATTTAGGGACAATGGGAGACTACCAAGGTTCTCTCGATGTTAGGTCACAATCCCACAAAATAGTTGAACCATAATCATAGTTATATTAAACATAGCCTCAAAACATCATAATTAACTTCTCGGTGTAGTTCGTTAAGACATAGCTTATAACATCAAAGATAGGGCTTTACATCATTTTTAACATTCATATCATGCTCATGAGCTCATAACATACTTGTTAGCCCTCTTATTAGTCTCAACATGCGTGTCATACATATCTTGTCACAAGGAATTCATTACATAAGAAACTTGGCATGCATCTTTAACCAAATCATGGTGGGTACATGTACATAATTTTAAGACCATGCAATTCAACAGTAAATGACATGAGAGGAGTAAAATAGAATCACTTAAGCATTATTCAAAAGAACTCACCAAAGGCATCATAAGACTTGGCTAGCGTATCATCAAACCCTAATTTAAAATCATAGATTTCACATGGTATTGCATTGCATAATAGTATACAAGGATAAAACATCATAAAATACTTCATAATATCATCATACAAAAGAGTTCATAAAATTTTCATAAGTTTCCATGACTTGTAAATAGATGAGAAAAAGGATTTGTTGAGCTTTATGAAGGAAAGGTCTCCACAAAATCAAAACCCATATACTTTGGTGTGATTTAATGGAAGAAAATCTGACTTGGAAGTGAGGAAACCGAAATCCTAGCTTGGACTCTTCTCTTAAAAGCCTTGAGGAACTTGAGAGTGTTTGGGAGGAGTTTGGGACTTAGGTTATTTGAGAATGAGTTGGAATGGAATGGTTTAGGGTTTTATAAGGCTGGAAAGGGCTCATTTAGGGGCTTAAACAACATAGCATAGTGACACGTCCCGCCACATTTTCTCCATAATTTTGCCTTAAAAATCGTGTTTTTGCACATCCTTAACTCTAATAT
>DF359681.1:46957-58126 GCA_000787875.1 Solanum virginianum
TTTTTGGTCCTGCTCAATTTGAATCCTTTAGACTCCAAGGCGTGTCTCCAGGCCTCCAACCTATCATTAACTTTAGTCCGAGTCTCGTTAATCAGTACTATGTCATCCGCAAATAACATGCACCATGGCAGTTTCGGACTACGAGGCCAGATTTCATACATTGTCAAGATATGTCTTGTCCAACATCATTACTGAGTTCAAGAGGATTCGTTGCTTCGCCAAGGTATTGGCGGGGTATGTTTAGAAGGCCACAGCTTCCTTGGTTCTGTCTGGAGGACCATTTCAGAGTGTGGTGGTTCACGCTTGCATGATAGAGCGCATCAGACAAGGTAGACAAGGTGGCGGGAAGAGATTCCATCAGCACGGCTAGTTTAGCAGGCACCCGGCCCGAGATCGAGAGTTTCAGAGGCAGGATCATCAGGGCCATGCAGTCCATGCAGCATCCCAGCATCTGATAGTGTTGATGCATCCAGATCTACTCAGAAGGGCCATGATAGCTCTTTTAGTGCACCCAGGCATAGTGTTTCAGGACAACCATCTCAGAGGCAGGAGACCAGGTATCATTGTGATGAGATTGGGCACTTCGCCCATCGTTGTCCACATCGTGCACTTTCTACCCAGGCTTCAAGGTCTCAACCAGCCCATCCAGAGACACCACTCAGGGCATGAGGGATGGTACTAGGGGAGGACGTGGTATAGTGAGAGGTGGAGCCCGTGAAGACCCACAGGCTAGCAATAGTTGTATAGTTTGCTATGCTATCCCAAATAGAACCGAGGCAGAGACCTCTGATGCAATTATTACAATTATGGTTCCAATGTGCCACCGCTCAGCTTCAGTTTTATTTGATCTAGGCTCTCGACTTATTCTTATGTGTCAGCTTATTTTGCTTCGGATATTGATACTATGCGTGAGCCTCTTACCTAGCCTATTTATGTTTCCACCACAGTAAGTGAATCATTAGTCGTGAATCGAGCGTATCGGGATTGTGTTGTGACTTTTATGGGGAGAGATATTATTACTGACTTGATATTGCTGGATATGGTTGACTTCGATGTCATATTGGGCATGGATTGGTTATCGCCTTATCATGCTATTCTTGACTGCCATGCGAAAACCGTTACCTTATCTTGCCCCGATTTGCCTCAATTGGTGTGGACTAGAACCCTTAGCTCCTATCCCAAGGGTATTATTTCTTATATGCATGTCTGTCGATTGATGGATAAAGGATGCTTGTCTTATTTGGCTCACGTTTGGGCCTGTTCTCAGGAGTCGCCATCATTGGAAACTACTAGAGTTGCTAGAGAATTTATGGATGTATTCCCGACTGATAGTGTTGTGGTAAAAGTGATGATATTTGTGATAAATTCGAGATTTATAAGCTTAATTGGAGACTTGTGGAGTCTAGTTTTATTGACCTTCTGATTAATTGATAAGAGAGGGGTGATATGAGACATATTGATGGCATTGTGGTACTAGTTGATGCACTTGACATAGCCCTTTTGATGTGGTGGCTATTGTACATATTCTTTACATTTATATTGCTAGTGTACATATATATATATATATATATATATATATATATATATATATATATTTGAATGGTTGCATTGATATGCACATATCTCATACTTGAACGGTTGCATTAGTATGCACATATCTCATACTTCAATGGTTGCATCGGTATGCACACATCTCATACTTAAATGGATGCATCGGTATGCACACATCTTATTGCATCTACACCCCATGAGACATTATGATACATTGAGACATTAGAGTATATGGCATGCGACGCCTTGAGATACTTCAGTATGGGGCCTGGGACACCTCGAGATACTTCGGATTATGGCTTGCGACGCCTTGAGATATTTGAGTACATGGCCTGTGACACTCCCCCGCCCCCAGGTTCATCTGGTAGCTTCGGCTCGATAGATGTGTACATTGGCCCTGTGACAGTCGTAATTCCACCTCATACATGACTTGCGATGCCATTGCATTCTTACATTGCATATACATTGCATCATTGATTGTATTTACTGTCTTTAACTGCTCCTATTTATGTTTATAGTGTGTACTGACCTTGTGATGCAGGTGGTAAACACTCTTAAGTTATCTCATGCTTATTCAATTTTTCTTACCCAGTCGGTTGAACCTACTGGGTACATTTCGGTGTACTCACCCCTAATTTGTTTCCTCCCTGCAGACCGAGCATAGGGACCCATACAGGGTAGTTGATTCATTCTAGCAAAGTTATTCTCCATCCATCCATATCTTAGCGGTGAGGTCAGATTTCGAGTTGTTGTGGGTCTTTTGAGATTCCTTTTATTGCTTTCTATTCCAAACATTGTATTAGATATTATCAAACAGTGTTGTATCTTTCATCTGAGACAGTTGTATTTTACTCATTCGTACTACTTTAGATAATCTTGTACTCATGACTCCAGGTTTTGGGATTTTACATTAAATGTTGTGGTTGTTTCCACTTTACTTTATTCTCTTTAGTTGTGATCCGATTTGGGTCGTGACAGAGGTGATGCAAATGAGCTGGTGGACTAGAGCGAAATGCAAACAACCAGGACTACTATGTAAACTGGACATTCAGAAAGCATATGATTACCTGAATTGGAATTATCAAGTTCATGTTACAGAAGATGCGCTTTGGAGTTAAATGGAGTAGGTGGATCAAACTATGCAAAAGCAGAGTCAGATTTCCAGTCCTGATTAATAGAAGTCCTACTGGTTTTTTCCTTTCCCAAAAAGGTTGAGGCAGGGGGATCCACTTTAACCTTTCTTATTCATCCTAACAATAGAGGGGATGAGTAATCTATTCAACTCAGCAAAGGCTAAGAATTGGATCAGAGGTTTTCAAGTGCAAGATAGGGCAGACAACAACTTAGAATCACTCACCTCCAGTATGTCAATGACACACTAGATTTTTCGTGAAGCAGTGAGGGAACAAATTTTTATTCTAAGGGTCATCTTCATAGTTTTTGAAGCTATTTCAGGATAGCACATTAACTTGGGGGCTGGAGGAGCTACTCGCGATTTATTTGGGTATGCCTGTAGGTGCTAAAAGTAAATCAAAGAGCATTTGGAGTGGTGTGATGGAGAAGTGTGAGAGAAGATTAGCTAATCGGAAGTGCCAATACTTATCAAGAGGGGGAAGATTAACCTTGATTAACAGTGTGACAGATGGCCTACCTACATATATGATGTCTGTTTTCCCAGCACCAGCCAGTGTGATTCAACGAATTGAGGCAATCAGAAGATCTTTCTTTTGGCATGGCAATGAAGATAAGAGAAAGTATCATGTAGTCAAATGGGAAGAAATGTTCATAAGCAAGAAGATAGGGGGTGTGGATATCAAAAACCTGAAATGTCAACCAATGCCAAATGATGAAGTGGCCATGTGAGTTTGCATCTGTTGAGAACTTATTATGGAAGGGGGTCATTGCTGCAAATATGGAATGGGGGATAAGTGGATGACACCAGTGGTGTCCTCCCCAGATGGGTCTAGATCCATCAGGGAATTATGGGATTGATGCTAGAAAGATCATGTTGCAGAGTGGGAAACGGCAGAAAGGTGACTCTTTGGAAGGACAGATGGTGTGGCCTGTTTTCACTGAGTCAAAGGATGGGTCATGGTAGCCTTTACGGGTCATAGATGGTAATTCGTGAACTAAGATTCAGAAAGTGAAATTTTAGTGTCATAGATTCATTGATGGCACTCTATGGGGTCATATAATGTAACAGATTAGCCAATAGCTGGTCATGGTTTAATCCTCTGAGACTCGAACTTTCAATAAATGAGATTTATGAGTAGACAGTACAGTTCATAGAAAAGTTTATGGGTTGTAAAAAGGTGGTCTGTGGTTCAGCTTCAGAAACATGGAATTTTGGTCGAACTTGTATGGATTGGTATCCTTTCCTTTTCTTTTTGACATATCTAGTTTATTCTGCTTATGGGTTTTTGAGACGAGGGTTCCCAGGAAACAGCCTCTTTACTTCTATAAGGTAGTGGTAAGATCTACATATATTCTACC
The DNA here is from genome assembly GCA_000787875.1 of Solanum virginianum. NCBI lineage: Eukaryota > Viridiplantae > Streptophyta > Magnoliopsida > Solanales > Solanaceae > Solanum > Solanum virginianum. The sequence goes on from DF359681.1 coordinate 51,002, forward strand.
CTCCCCAGACCCCACTTGTGGGATTCCACTGGGTATGTTGTTGTTGTTGTTGTATGGATTGGTATCTATGGTCCCTAAAAAGATGTACGAACCATAGATGGTCCTCATAGTCCCTGACAACAGTTTGATTTCAGACTTAATTGGGTCTTTTCCTAATCCTTTAATTCCTAAACCACGTTGTTTCTAGACTATTCTCAAGCCCTATAACTGATTTTACACTTCAAATTTTCTTACTCACTCAAAAGACCCAAAGGCTCTCAAGTCTTCTTATCCAAGGTTTCTCTTAAGAAGAATTAGGGTTCTTCAAGCTTCAAGTGTCCTCATCAAATTTCTCCAAGGATTTTTTATAAAGGTATGTAGGAACATCAATAGAACCCTCTTCACCCATTGAGTCCCAAAGAAGCCCTATCTCTTCAAACCATGAGCTCTAAAGTCTAGGATTTCATGATTTCTTTATAGATTCTATTGAATCTCATTTTATCCTTCATCATTGATCTTATTATGCATGATCTGACTATAACTCAATGTTTCCAAGTTATTTTTATGAACCATACTACATAAGTGTTTCACGATTATGAATCAAGCTTTGATGATATGCGTGCATGGTGATTTAAAGAATTTATGAATCAAGGATGCTTTTAGATAAAGTATCAAGTATGTTTTATGAAATTTTATGAAAATGATGCTTCCAATTGAAATATGTTTTATGAAATCGAATGCTTCCAATTAAAGTATCTCATTATGAAAGATGATCATGATTTAAATGGTTTAGATAAGTGTCATTATTAAAGGAGCTATTCTTATGATGCAAGTTATGAACGATTTGGCATTAAAAGATTCTTACATTTCAAGGATTATGAATATGATGACTATATATGTTTCCATAGAAAGTTTAATTAGCAGTGGACTTCGGAATGGATGCTCTCCCGTTAGTAGAGGCGGACCTATTTAGAAGCAATCCCTTGTCTTAGAACTACGTGCTCCCATAGTACTTGGTCATAATTGATTCTAGCTACTGGATCAACGTACGCTCATGATTATGGTCCTTACCCTTGCAAGTAGAACACTCTCTTTCCGAACTGGGAACAGGACACTGGGCACCATATTATAGCTCACATGATTTATGTCGGTTACAGTACCTCCCACACCTCCCACGAAAGAACTATTATTTTAAGAATATTGCATTGACCTCATACTATGCTTTTCCAATATCAGATTCTCAGTTTTATGTCATGTTTACTTGGTCATCGCACTACCACGTTTTCAAATTTATCATGTTCTATATCATGTTTATTGTATATTCCTCATACTCAGTACATTCGATAGTATTGACTGCATAATCATTTGTCTATATTATTTCATAATATAGACTGTGACGCTTCGTAATAGGCTCGCGGATAGTATTGACCCAATCAGCTGTACGTGTTGGTGATTCTCATTCTTCGAGGACAATTTATCCATTTATTCAGTTTATGTTTACTTTTCAATTACAGATTTCGAGTTAGCTAGGGACTTGTCCTAGCAATTGACCTATGTTAGTAGAGGCTTTCAGACATTAAAGTTAGATTCTGCATGTCTTTAGATATCCTCTTTTGCAATAAGAGACACTTATTAGTTTTTTCATGATGTTATTCCCCTTTCATGTTTGAGACGAGGGTTCCCAGGAAACAGTCTCTCTACTTCTATGAGGTAGTGGTAAGGTCTGCGTACATTCTACCCTCCCCAGACCCCACTTGTGGGATTTCACTGGGTATGTTGTTGTTGTTGTTGTTATTCCCCTTTCATGTTTATTTCTATTCAGTATACTATCCTTCATGCCATGTGGTTCACTTGGGTCATTTGGGATTCTAAGTAGCCTGTTACGACTAGAGGGCAGTTTCGGGTTATGAAACTCACAGAGTTGTATCTAACATTGATTCAGGTAAAGGACAATGAGGGCTGGACAGATACAGACAGGAGGATGGCACAGAATGTCACCTCTTCAACTAAGACACATGGAAAGTAGGGTGTATGAGAACATCAGGGGAGTAAGAATCTATAGGCAACAGCACCAATCTTGGCCTCAAAAATATAAGGTCCATCATACTTAGCAAGCTAGTTAAATGGTCTGGAAGCCACTGTTGTAATTTCAGATAGACCCAATCAACAACTTCAAAGGACCTGTCTGATCTGTATTTATCAGCCATAGTGGTGGCAAATGGGCGGGTTGGGTCAAATTTGGGCGGGTTGAAAATGAGTCAATAGAAAATGGGTAATAATTCAAACCCGCCCATATATTAAATGGGTAAAAATGGGTTGGGTAAGAAATGGATTGGGCAAAGTACTAGTTTACCCATATTTTAATGAGTAAATAGTACTCTACTTTAAAATTCAATATGGATAAAATACTTTACTTTATTTTTGGATGCTCCACATTTAAAATATTTTATTTAATTGTATTGTATCATAAAATAAAATTTGACACCCAATGCAAGATTTGACTTTTAAATTGGGATTCGATCCCGATTCCAAATTAATCATACAACCCAACTTCTAACGAGACCCGACAAACAACTTTCGACTCAAAATCCAATCCCGACACTCGAACTGAAAGGGGATCAAGTGTTGGAGTGGGATAAAAAAAATAATATTCTTAAAATTTAAATTTTTTTAAAATTCAACTTTCAATTTTTCTCATATTGATTTCATGCTTATAAGTTATAACCTCAGTGGCTCATTATGTTGAGTTTTCTAACTGTAGCAAGTTTTTCAACCGGATTTACAATTTTTATGATAAATTTTCAGTGAGAAGAAGTTAGAAGCTTAACCCATTTGATTAAATCATAGTTTACCCATATTTTATCCATGAATACCCATATTTCTATGGGTTGAATATGGGTTTAAACCCATATTTTACCCATGTAAAAAAGTCACTACCCAAGCTACTAAAATATGGGCGGGTTACCAAAATATGGGTTCATTTTACCGGCACTAATCAGCCATATCATTCATCCTTTTATGTGGCTCTGGCAATATGTGAAACTTCAACAGCTGAATGATAGCTTTCCTAGCTTTAAGCAGTGTTGTTAAAAGTGCTACAGTGCTCGCTAAAGCGAGAAGCAAACGAAACGACAGGCCTTCCCTTTACTGCCTTCAATCGAGAAGCACGCTGGAAGTGTGCTTTTGTAAAAAGCGAGAAAAAGCTTGCTTAAGCGAGATAAGTGCTAAATCAGGTTTTTTTTCTAAGAAAATTTCTATAAAAAGACTTACATAAGTTTTTCCAAAATAATTCCCCTCCTTTATCGAATTTTGCGACTACTGCTGACTGCTGCGAGTGCGACTGCTGCTGTAAAGGTTAGTTGGTTCTTCTCTTCTCTTCTCCTCATCTCATCTCTTCGTGTTCCTCTGCGGCATATGTTTCTCTTCTTCTCTCTCTGCTAACTACGTTTTCTTTCCAATTTTATATTTGTAATGCTACTTATACATTCTTTTTCTTCAGATTTGAGATTCTTTTTTCAATGCACTGGTTTTTTATTTTATTTTTTTTTTGGGTTTTGCTGCTCTGTTCTATTTCTATTTTTTTCCCTTTATTTATTATTTTTTTTGTTCATATTCAATGGCACAAATAAGCGATCCAGCTTGTTCCCTTTGTGATTTGGTTATGACTTATGCATTTGCCTTTTATGTTATGAGGATTATTGACTATCTATTGACTTTTTAATCTAAGAATTGAAAGATTTGTTTAATATATTACCTCTATTGAGTTCTTGATTATTTATCTATGTGCATATTTAATATTTTTTATTTTTATACTAAATAACGCTTTATTTGAAAAACGAATGCGCTTCACTTCACACTTCTTACTTCTGTGAAGCGAGCCCTTGTTGCTTTTTCGAGCTTCTTGCTTCTCAAAACATTGGCTTCAAGTGCCCAGTCCACCATCTCAGTAGCACTTTCACCCGCCAAATAAGGTATAGCTTCCCTAGTTTCAAAAGTGTCCTATATATGGAAGTATGGAGGTTTCTGACCATAGAGCACCTCATATATGGAGCAGTGTAAGGGTGTGGCAGGCTCAGGAAGTGTGCATATTTGTTGTGCATATTTGTTAATTCTATCCACCACAACTAAGACAACATCCTAACCATGGGACTTTGGAAGGCTTTCAGTAAGATCCAATATCAGTCCAAACACCTTCAGGAATAGGAAGAGGTGCAAACCTGGGGATTCTGTCGGATCATACTTATGTCTTGCATGAACCTTCTAGTAGCAAGCAAGATCCAAGAATCCTCTCAATTGTTTGATCCTAATTAGAATAGGCTACTGTTGAACTTCAATTTTCTTTGATTCAGTTGATACTCCCTCAGCATTGATATAATGTCCAAGGTATTCCACCATGTTAACCCCTAAGACACATTTAGACATTTTTGCATGAAGGTGATGTTGTTTCATAAGATCAAAAACAGTCCTCACATGATCAGACAAGGTCTTGTAAATTAATTTGTCATCAAAGAACAGTAACACTGATTTCCTAAACAGGAGCTTGGAAACAGCATTCATGAGAAATAAAAGAAGATGGAGCATTCGTCAAGCCAAAAAGCATTACCATAAACTCAAAGTGCTCCTCATGATTTCTAAAAGCTGTTTGTAAGTATCCTCTTAAGCCATTCTAAGTTGTTAATATCCTGCGGTGCGATCTATTTGGGATAAAACCTCAGCACCCCTTAACTCAACAAGTAAATCTTCAATCATAGGAATGGGAAATTTATCATTAACAGTCATCTGATTAAGACTTCTGTAATCAATATTACAGTGTCTCAGTTAAAATTGAAATAGGAACAAGAATACCATATACAATCCCACTTAGAATAGAAATAGAAATAGAAATAGGAATAAGAATAGTACATAGAATCCTACTTGAAAAAGGATTGCAATGTAGTGTACTAGTTGTAAAGGAGTCTTTGTAATATCCTAGTTGGAAAAGGAGTCTAATGTAGTGCCTATAAGTAGAGTCTCAATGTAATAATGTGCATACACAAATCAACAATATGATTTGGTAAATTCATTGACTATTCTAAGATTAACTTCTTTCTTGAAATATATAGCATAACTCTTGCAGCAATCTTCGTGTTTGCTTTAGCTGCAGTATTTATTAGGAGTGTTCCATTCCTTTCAACGATTTATAACGGTAGAGAATATGAATTTATATCCTTCAGGTTGATTTGATTCTCTCCCCATCCCCCACCTCAATGATATATTTTGATTTCACACATTAAAAAAGATCAAACACAATTCTTTAATTAACCTTATCAAGTTTTCGAAAACAAAATAACTACTTGTTGAAAATAAGAATGCATAGAGATGGCAGTTCCGAGAGGTATTGCTTGATGTAAACAAGGACTCACCAACTAATGAAGTCAATAACAAGAATATAACCAATATAATACCATAAGTGGGGTTTGGGGAGGATAGGATGTAACGCAAGCCATACCCCTACTTTTGTGGGGTAGAGATGACATTTTCGATAGATCCTCGGTTCAAAAGAGTCATGTTTCAGAACATGTTTGCAAAAAACGAATGAGTAAAAAGCTATGATGAGGTACTAAAGAAAGAAATAGTACTGACAGTAGAAATAAAACAACTATAGTGATAAAATTGAAGAATAAACTAATGCGTAACGATAATATTGCTGAAAGAGCAGATTACTGTTATTAAGGTGAGCAATCTCTAAGCTTATTAAATTTACGGAAGGATGAGAAATGCTTTGAAGAAAAGGGACTAAGGGAGAATCAAGTGACCTCAGTGATTAGTGCTGTCAAGTTGCGAAACTTTCACAAGGATCTTGTAGGAACCCAACAGAAGCATTTCAGACAACTTGCAGTTGTAAGGATAAGTTAGCCTACCTTTGTCCGGCAAAAATCGCTCAGTGATATATCGATCTGCAAGAACTGCAGCTGACACAAGAGCACTGTCTGATATTTTAACGCCATGATGCAGCTCATATCGTTCACGCAATCCACGGAGGATAGAAATTGTATCTTCCACAGATGGTTGGCCACAATATACTTGTTGAAATCTACGCTCTAGAGCAGGATCCTTCTCAATGTACTTCCTATATTCATTCAAAGTGGTTGCCCCAATACATCTAAGTTCGCCCCGACCAAGCATGGGTTTCAACAAATTCCCTGCATCCATAGCCCCGCTAGTAGCTCCTAGACACAACATAATCAAGAACAATTTTTAGAATAAAACATATCACTAAGTTTTAACCAAGTGTAATTAACTAAATTAGTTGATATATAAGCCAGCTACAAACAGAAGTTATATCTTGGGTATAAAGATGCCTTCTTCCCTACCTGATTGCTTACATAAAGAATATTATCAATCATTTTTTATCAGCTTTACGAAAACAAGAAAAACAAACCTAGTTCAATCATTTCCAAGGTCCAGGACCAAATTAATAGGATAATACTTTTAAGCATTTCTACGGTCCAAGCTCTTCAAAAATGGTTCACCTAAAACACAATCCCGAAGCAATAGGGCTTTTGACCTCACTAGAGTGCAGACCTAGAGTTCCCTAATGACATCACGTGAACTAAACGACAAAATTTATATTGTTTAAGATAATTAAGCAAGGAAAAATATCATACAACAGAGAAAGTCACCATTTGCTGTCCATAGCCTTGGTTTTTTTTTTATGACAAGGGGAACCCGCCGCCACTACCCTTTTGGTTGCAGACAGGGTAAACCCCCGCTTCTATGCAATAGCTCGCAAACAACATAAGACATAACCTTGATATTTGAAAACAGAGAAATAGCTTGAACCAGCAGTATTTCAACATAAACCTCTATAAATAAACAATAGAGATATGATCGTTAAGAGAAAGATTACAGTTTGTAGGGATGGCAATGGGGCGGGGCGGGGCGGGTTGAGCTCAACCCGCAAAAATTTTAACCTGTCCCACCCTGTCCCGCATGATGATTTTTTTATTTTCAACCGGCCCCGCCCGCCCCACATAGACCCGCCCCGCTTAAATTTTTAAGTTCTTTTATTTTTTAATTGAATTTAATATGAAAGATAAAAATTTGTAATCTTTTTTAAATTTTTCGTTAATTAACATCTCAACAATTAATTAACTATTTTTAGTC
>DF359681.1:58572-71507 GCA_000787875.1 Solanum virginianum
GCTGCACCAACTACAGTGTGTATCTCATCAATAAACAATATAATCTGCCCATTGGATGCAGAGACTTCCTTTAAAACAGCTTTCAACCTTTCCTCAAAATCTCCACGATACTTTGCACCAGCAAGCAAGGCACCCATATCAAGAGATATCAACTAAATAAAATGGAAAGGAAAAAGAAAAAAAAGAAAGCAAATCAAAGTACAGTATAAGCACTTGAAAGTCTACAGAATCCTCAAAAACAATTAGAGAATGAGGAGGGGTTGGGTGAAAGACTAGCTTATAAGGCGGGCTAGCTTAGTTGATCAAAATTTAGTGTTCATTTGAATGCAGGTGTAATGCATATTTTTCTCAACATCAAACTCGATTGGAAATTAATCACCAGAAATTATTAAGACAATACACAACTTTGTCATGCTGTTTCAGTTGTGTAAGAACTGCATCGACTGTCTTGAGTTAATTTGTCTCTTGAACAGACAATTATGTTCCAATAAACAGGGACACCTAAAAGAAACTTAGATATTTTTGTCATAAAAATGAATCACTGGAAGAAGAGACAACTACTTTTCAGTAAGCAACAGCTTAAGGCCCATACTTCTCAATAGAAGAGAAGCAATTTTCAACTATCATTTATTTCTTCAAGCTATGCTTTTCCCAAATAAAAAAAATAGAGGGAAAAACAATCCGACCAACGCTGCAAATTGCAGTTTTCAGCTTTTGCGCATGCACAATCACTTGATAAACCTCATGCAAAGAGAACTTATTGCTGATCCCTTTCACAATAAAATAAATGCAATTAAATTAAACAACAAGGAAGAGAAGTTATAACCTTCCGATTCATCAAAGGTTCAGGAACATCTCCACGTACTATCCTTTGAGCTAACCTGCAAGGTAAGGAGCAAAAAGCATAATCATCCTGAGGTTAAAAGTGTCATGTAGATTTGGATGATACGATCTTTCACCTCTTTTCTGCTTTTTTTCAGACTTTTTTAAAGATTAATGACCGCATAGAATACAAAGAGAATCAAAGCAATTAAAGGCTAGTATTGCCTAGGCTCATTGTATCTAAATAGGAGAAAGTAGAATATTTTATATGATATGTTAAGTGTACTCTTTATGTAACTTTAAGAGAACAATTAGTTTTCTTATCATTCACATAAAGTAATTACTTACCTTTATTTTTTTTTAAAAAAGGCACTCATTATTTATGTCAATATGCAATACAATCTCTTCTTTTTTTACATGATACCAAAACCTCTACCATCTTAGTAGAGACTCAATTATCTATGCTATCCCTATTTTAGACTTCATTATCTATTGTTGGGAATGTGTTGGTTGTTTATTGTGTTTGGGTTCTCGACACAGGATGTTGAGTGTTATCACGACTTATGTATATTGGGTCTTGACATATTAAGGGTTTTTTTAGAATAGAGATTCTCTATATGTTACATTCATATACAAATCTCTTAACCACATTAAAAGCTACTGGCAAACACAAAATATAATGCAAGAGTAATAGCAACTAGTCTTCAACTCCAACTAATTAGTCTTGTACGCTTTTGATCATTTGCTTTCACTGTGCTATATTCATAGCAAGAATCTAGCTATGTTTTGTTTTCATACATTTTTAACAGCTTCAATCATCTTAGCATCAACAATAAACCAACACACTTGAGAGCCCTATGAAATACATAACTGAGTGAGGCGATCTCTCATTGTAGTATCAATGTGTACTACTTGCACCTTCACTTGGATGCGTACATTTCTGGTCTTGTATACACCACATATTTACTATGTACATCTTGTCAATTTGGTGGGTCTGAGAAATAAACTTGGAATAAAAAGAGAGGGTGGAAATTGCTAAGTGACTGACCCTACAACTCTATTTATTTATAGAGGAGTGAATATAATGAGCCTATTATTCACACTCCTCGTGTAGGACATATGACACTAATATGTACAAGCTATTTAAAATTGAGTCTTAAGGGGCCAGCAATTACTCCCATATAATCCACCAATTCCAATGAACCTTATGTTTCAGTTATGTATGTATCTCATTATCGCAAAGCAATTAATGGAGGGTCAATCTGAATATTTGTTACATCATCTTTCATGTCATTCAATTAGAAGACTTGAGTTTGGATATCTGTCTTTTTTTTCCTTTTTTTGGGTATTTAGACACCACTAACCTATCTAACCCCACTTCAACTTCATTCTTCTTAGGCTAAACTTGCAATGCATACATTTTTAACCTATCATAAAATCCCTTATTCTTTACCATTCCTGTCTACAATTGCAACTTTTAATTGATTCCTCACTAGCTTCATCAATTAATGATCGACTCTCGCTAGTTTCATCAATTAACAAAATATCATTTGCAAATTCCATATACTGTAAAATTTTATTTTATGTATTATTGAATAACTCATTACGTAACCAGGCTAAGAAAGTGTGGGCTTAAGGGAGGTCCCTAGTATAAACTCTCTGTTACAAAAAGAACTCCTCTACATCTCCAACCACCATTGGATCACTTGTGACCCTCCTCCATACATATCCTTTATGGTACTTCTATATTTGAGTAGGATCACCCCGAGCAATTGTTGATATTTTCTACAAATTGGGACTATCCCCCATTTCGTCCCAACCATCATAGTCTGTCACTAGGTCGAAGCAAAAAATACCTCTACTCTGGACATACTCAAAAGTGACTCCCTATCCAGTATCAATTTAGAATTACTCACATCCCTTGCAGAAACACATTTACTCAAAAGTAATTTCAGTTTTTTTCATAAGATAAACAACAACAATAATAACGACGACGACATAGTGAAATACCATAACTGGGGTCTGCGGAGGATAAAATGCACAAACCTTAACACTACCTCGTCGAAGTAGAGAGGCTGATCCCTCAGCAACAAATCCAGGTACAAAGAAGAAGATAGGGAAGAAAATATAACAAATAACACATAAAAAGTATTGAGTCTGCCAGAAGAAGCAAACCAGAAATACAATAGTGTGATAATCGATACACACTAAACATACTAAACAATACTAATACCACTAGTACAGTGACCCAAAGCAAGATAATACTACTACCTTCTAGCCTAATACATGTCCCCCACACCTTCCTATCTAAGGTCATGTCTACGATAACATGAAGCTAGGTCATATCTTATCACCTCTTCCCAATACTTCTTTGGCCTACTTGTAATACCCTAAAAGTTGAAAGGTTGAAATAAAAAAGGACCTCAAAAAATTGCCGATACTTCAGGTCGTATGTGGGGGTCTTCACGAGCCGTATAAGGAACCACAACCCGTAAGGGACACCCGCAGTTTGGACTTCACAAACCAGGAAGAGTACGTTAATGTCTACAAGGGTTGTTTACAGATCATGGTCAAGTTTACGGACCATAGAATGGTTCGTAAAAGTGAGGTCCTTGGAATCAGGAGACTCAGTTCCACAGTTCCATGATGAGATATATGGTCTGTACTGTCTTTTATGGATCGTAGAATTGATTCGTAAAGTGAACTTCCGAGACCATGCACTTTTCCTATCCAACTCCTACGGACCCCTTACAAACCATAGAAGTTTATACGGTCCATGGATGGGCCCATGAAGGCTGTCGACAATTATTTTTCCCAGAGATATTTTTGACATTTTTCATCCTTTTAATATTAAAGCTATACTGTTTTTTATACTATTTCTAAGGCCTATAACTACCCAAACCCTTCAAATTTCCCCCATTCCCTCATAATCCCTTAAATCTCAAAAATCTTCTCTTTAAAATTTCCTCTCAAGCTAAAGAAGAACAAGCTAGGGTTTCAAGATTTAAGTCTTTCAACTCTTTCATCTTTTAGGACCTTGATTACTCAGGTACGCGGGAATTCATCCATGAATCTTGTTTCATCCATGAAGTCCCAAATGATCTTCAGTTTTTTTATTTTTAATTTCTTCGTAAAACCCTAGATTTTCATGATTTTGTATTGGATTCATCCAATTATAGTTTATTCTGCTGTTATTGATCCTCATATGCATGAATTGTTATTAATTTCATGAATTCAAAGAACTTTACTTGTACCCATGCATTTTAGCCCTAAATTTAGCTATGAACTATGATTATGATTTTACCAAGGATTCATGTATGTTTTAAATGATGACTTATGGTTAACGGATACTTGTAAGTATCAATGATTGTGAAAGGCTTCTCACAAATGAATGAAGGGTGAAAGGTTTTCTCACCCATGTATGGATTCATAATGTTGAAAAGTTCTCTCACATTATATGAATCATGATTTAATGAGCCACTCTATATTTATGATTTTATAAAATGGATTGATAAGTAATTGTTGTCTTTCCCATGTTATGACTTAATGATTTACTTTATCTATTCTGTTGGGATTTGACTTAGCACTGAGAGTGCTTTGAGGTGGAATTTTGATAAGAGTCTTTGGTAGCCTCAGTTGCTTGAACTCAGGTGCAAGAGTCTGATACGTTGCGGATCTAGAGGTCGGATTCTCTATGATCTAAATTTTAATATTTGGAGATACGGATCCATATATGAATACGAGTGCGAGAATTCGGCCAAAAATAATTTAATATCCACAAAAAGAGTTATAAAATCTAAATTATGAGATTATTTGGAAAACCTGAGGAGAAAATATTGATAAAGAGGAAAATCGTAGAAGGAAATAAAAGGAAAGGGAGTGGCAATAGAATTCTATATATACAAAAAAAGTATTCCAATTTCACCTGAGTTTTTGTTTTCATGACAAGGGGAGAACACCCGCCCCGAACCTCCAGATCCGCATCCGTATCGAACACCAACCCCGAATCCGAGCAACTTAGCCTGAATGTTTGTTTTGATTACAAAAATCATTGAATATGTTCAAAATTTCACTCTCAGATGTGGTTAAAGCTTCCAAAACTGTTGACCAGATTAGGTATAGATCCCACACTAACACCCATGTCGTGTCAATACAGGTGCAACACCAAAAATGAAGAGTCCGAGCAACTTAACTAGTAGGAAGCCCTAGCCCCAAACTACGTGCCACCGTAGGTTATCTTAATTGACATGATATGATATGATACAAAGTCTACCCTTTGCAAGTAGCCTCTCCTTTTTCGATGTAGGAGCTACACTATGGATGAAAAGGGATCAATGGATGAATTCTCACATACCTGAGTAATCAAGGCCCTAAAAGATGAAAGTGGTTGGAGGATTTGAAGCTTGAAGCTCTAGCTGGTTCTTCCTTAGCTTGAGAGGAAATTTTTGAGAAGATTTTCGGGATTAAGGGATTATGAGGGAATGGAGGAAATTTGAAAGGTTTGGATAGTTATAGGCCTTAAGAATAGTATAAAAAACGACATAGCTTTGATATTAAAAAATGAAAAATGTCCAAATATTTTTGGAAAAAATAATTGTCGACAGCCTTCACGGGCCCCATCCACGTACTATATAACCTTCTATGGTCCGTGAGAAGATTCGTAGAATTTGGGTAAGAAAATTGCTAGCTCTTTGAAGTTCACTTTACGAGATATTTTTACAATTTATAAAAAGAGGGTACTGATCGTATATCTCACCATGGAACTGCCACTTGATCCCAAAGACCTCACTTGTATGAACCATTTTACGGTCCGTGGAATCCCAAAAGATCTTCAATTTCTTTTTTTTTTTTTAATTGCTTCTTAAAACCCTAGATTATCATAATTTTGCACCTGATCATCCAATTATGGTTTATTCCGATCTTATTGGTAGTCATATGCATGAAGTATTATTAATTTCATAAATTCAAAGACTTTTACATGTACTCATGCATTTTTGTCCTAAATTTCACTATGAACTATTGTTATGATTTGCCCCTTGCCAGAGAAAGCAAAGGGTTTGCCTTCTGTGTCGACCTGGTAGGGGTTACCTCTCCTGTGTGGTTTGCAAGCTATTGCATAGGAGCAGGAGTTTACCCTATGCACCCCCAAAGTGTAGTAGTTGCGAGTTACCCTTGTCATTTAAAAAAAACTATGATTATGATTTGGAAAATGATTCATGTATGTTTTAAATGATGATGACTTATGTCTAACGAATGCTTGCAAGTAAGTATCAATGATTGTGAAAGATTTTCTCACAAATGAACAAAAGGTGAAAGGCTTTCTCACTCATGTATGAATTCATAATATTAAAAAAATTCTCACATTATATGAATCATGATTCAATGAGCCACTTCATGTATATGGTTTTATAAAAGGGGTTGGTAGTTAATTGTTGCCTTTCCACAAGCTATGACTTGATGATTTACTTTATCTATTCTGTTGGAATTTGACTCAACACCAAGAGGGCTTTGACATGAAAACTTGGTAAAAAAGTCTCTAGTAGCAACCCCTAGCCCCAAACTACGTGTCACTGTAGGTTGTCTCAATTGACTAAGCTAGTTAATTCACAAATGACATTATGATAGGATATGACACAGTGTCTACCATGGCAAGTAGCCTCTCCTTTTTCGATATAGGATTTACATTGAATTCAATGTTATGGCTCGCATGGTCTTATTGTTGGTTAAGGTTATATACCACAACTGAGCAAGTTTCTTATAACTTATGGTTCTCTCTAAACTTCTCATTATGTCTCTTTAAATGCAAACATCTTCATGTTTTCTTACCATGCTTTAAATGAGATTTTATCATGTTTTCTAACTTGGTCAATTGCATATTATGATCATGTTGTGTATTGCATTTCTAACATATTCATGCATTCCATGTACCGAGACATACTTTTGCCTAAATTATGTCACAATATAGGTTCTGACGTCGTCTATCCTGATCGTGCTAGAGTATGCTGTTGATATTACTTCCTTAGGTGAGTCCTGGTATTTCGGGGGCATTTATGTTATGTTCTAAAGACATTTTTTACTTTGTTACTGTCTTTCGATTAGCTAGAGACCTCTTGTAGCATCTTTCCTATATAGTTGGCTTGTCAAAACTATGTAACCTTCCGCTTATGCTTTACCTTTTCTTATGAAATGAGTTTTTTATGAATATTTCTTTATATTGTGTTGTATGCATGCTAAGTGGCTTGTTTTGGGTCTCTCAAGATTCTATTCATCATGTCACACCTAGAAGTACTTTCAGGTCATGATACTACCTCTGCCTTACCTCGTAACCTCCAACCAACCTCTCGCACCTTCTTACTGCTTTGGGTCTCTCAAGATTCTATTCATCGTGTCACACCTAGAAGTACCTTTAGGTCATGATACTACCTCTGCCTCACCTCGTAACCTCCGACCAACCTCTCGCACCTTCTTACTGTTATGTCAGCCATCTCCTTTTCGCATGTCCAAACCATTTCAGTGTCGCTCCCCTCATCTTAGCTACCACTGAAACCACTCCCACCTTATTGCAAAGATCATCATTTCTAATCTTATCACTCCTAATATGATCACACATCAACCTCAACATACTCATCTCCGCAACACGTATCTTTTAGACATGGGAATTTTTGACTAGCCAGCACTCCGCCCCGACCACTTTATAGGACTTACCTTTGAGTTTCATTGGTTTTTTAATCACAAAAAATAAAGAAATTAGAATTTTGTATATTTGACATAACGAAGTTAAAACCAGCTCAACTGATTTAATTAAAAAATAGTAATTACTTTTGGAAACATACAAACCACAAAGGCTCTAAATCTAATACCATAGTGGTAACAAGTAACAACTAAAAGGCAAGCCATAATTATGGAAACATACAAAATAAAAAGGCTCCAATTCTGACAGCATGGTGATATCAAGAAACTATGCTGCGGAATCACATCAAATGGACTAGAATCAAGGTTCACGGCGACGGAAGTAATATTCCGAAGGAGGTATCGACTGAAAATAGAGGGACCTTATTCATGGTGCAACTTTGGGTGGAAGCTCCGGCGAGGGTAACTACCGCAGCAGAAGGGCCGACTAAATCTTTACCCAACAGTTCATGCAAGAAAATCCACTGGGCAAACAGAGGTGCGATATGGAAAAGGTATAAAGGGAGGAAAAGGTGTCAAGGACACATGAAGAATCACGTGGGTCAACCTGGATACCTGGGGACCACATAGTGGATTTATTGAAAAGAGATAAACAAGCCCAGATATCAGGGAAAAATTGTTTTGGGCCAACAATCACTTTGTGCCTGAGACAAAAAAGGAAACTCTGGAACCCTTTTGGCTTTAAATGAAAACGCACAAGAGGACCAAAGTAAAGACATAAATGGGCTTTCATCCATTAAGTCTTTAGCTTCTCAATTTTTGGAAGCAATCAAACCATGGGAAAATTCTGCAGAGGAAATAACGAAGGAGAAAATGGCAGGAGAAAGAGTAGCAGGTGAGAATAAACACATGCAATCCCAAAACCCAAACAGATTATTGAATTGGGTAGCACGAGTGATCTTTCTGAAGAAGAAATTATGACCAAAGTTTTAAACCAGATGGAACTACAGTTGCAACAAATCCCTGATACTGAACCAATGGCCATGCAGAAAGTCGCAGAGGAAGATCTGGCCTACACAGAGGCATCAAATTGGGTCAACTCACATATATTAGAGCTGAGCAACACGTATGGGGTAGCATTTGAAGGACTTGAGGAGACACTTGCATTACTCATGAGAATTGATGAAAGGAAACAGAGCTTGATAACAAGAAACAGGAGAAAGAAATTACCACCCCTAAAATCAGGGGCATAGATACGAATGAATTGAAGAAGCTTCAATCTAGTCTCAACAAAGAGGTTGAAGGTTCTGGAAACAGGGGGAGGGTTCTGAGTTTGCCCTTTATATGAATATTAGACTGATCTCATGGAACGTGAGGGGTCTTAACAACAACACCAATAAGGTTAAGACGTGTTTACAAAAATGGAAAGCAGATGTGCTTTGTCTACAGAAACCAAGGTGAACACGGGGATTGAGGAGATTGCGTATCAACTGTGGCCTTGCAGATGGATGAGACATGGATTCATTGAGGCAGATGGAAGCAAGGGGGAATACTTCTTATACAGCACAGTAGAATTTGGACGGGCACTAAGGTGGAGGAAGGGACCTATTCAATCACTAACGAATTTGAGTCTACACATAACTGCTACTCCTAGAATTTCACTAGAGTCTATGCACCACATGAAAGAAATGAGTAGCTAGAGTGTTGGGAAGAGAGAGCTGCTACGAAGGAATTGTGTGGAAGACCTTGGGCCACAAGTGGAGATTTTAGCACTGTGAGGCACATGGTGGAAAGAAGGAGGTGCAACAGAGTCACAAATATCATGAATGATTTATCTAGATGGATTGAATACTTAGAGCTACATGGCCCTTGTCTTATAGGAGGAAAATTCACTTGGTTCAGGGGAGATAACCATCAAAGCGCAGCCAGACTAGATAGATTCTTATACTCAACGCAGTGGGAGGAGAACTTCAAAAGCATCAAGCTAAGTATTCTCCCTAGAGCAGGGTCTGATCATAATCTTATCATGCTGGACAGTGGTAACTGGGAACATAGACAATCATATTTCAAATTTGACAATTGGTGACTCAAGGTTGATGGCTTCAACAATATGGTGCAGGAGTGGTGGAGCAGCTTTGTGGTAGAAGGGTGTCCAGACTACAAGCTCAGCAGTAAACCAAAGATGCTCAAACAAAAGCTAAAAGAATGGGGCAAGAAGAACTTTTTCTGAGCTTAGCTCACAGAAAAAACTGTTTGCTTGAAGAATTAGATGAATTGGACAGAACTCAAAATGATAGAACACTGCTGAATGAGGAAATGATGATAAGAGCAACAATCCTTGCAGAACTAGAAGTACCAGCCAAGCAAGAAGAAGACAGATGGAGACAAAATCAAGAGTATTGTGGTTGAAGCAAGGAGATAAGAGCACAAAGTTCTATCAAAGGTTAGCAACTGCTCACAGGAGATACAACACAATTAACAAAATGGTTGTAAGGGGGGAGGAGATACAGGATCATGCAGAAATTAAAGGAGCCATGATAGACTTCTATGTCACACTCTACACAGAACTTGAACCTTGGAGGCCTTCCTTTGATTTTGCAGGATGTCCAACAGTCTCTACAGAAGAAAATGAATAGCTACAAAGACCATTTACAGAAGAGGAGGTGCTATCGATCATCAACCAGTGTGATGGGAATAAAGCACCTGGCCTGATGGCTTCACTATCTTGTGCTATCGATCATCAACCAGTGTGATGGGAATAAAGCACCTGGCCTGATGCCCACACTATCAATTTTTTAAGAAATGCTGGGATATTTTGAGAGAAGACTTGATGGTGAGTATACAGAATTTCCACCAGAGGAGAGTGTGTGAGAAATCATTTAATGCTACATTCATAGCTTTAATCCCGAAGAAACCTGGTGCAGTTGAGCTAAAAGACCAGACCTATCAGTTTGATAGGAGTCGTCTATAAAATCATCTCCAAGTTGCTGACTGGGAGAATGAAGACAGTGATAGGAAAATTGGTTGATGAACACCAAATGGCTTTCCTGAGAGGCAGGCAAATAATGGATGCAGCACTGTTGGCTAATGAATTGGTAGACTCCAAGGTAAAACAGAAGAAACCAAGGATTTTATGCAAGCTGGACATTGAAAAGGCCTATGACCATGTCAATTGGAATTTCCTCCTAAACATTCTAAAGGACATGGGATTTGGTAGCAAGTGGATATTGGGTGGATCAAATACTGCATCTCAACTGTGAAGTTTTCTCTACTCATAAATGGAAACACTGAAAGATTCTTCCAGCCTGAGAGAGGTCTTAGACAGGGAGACCCTATGTCCCCTTTCCTATTCTTAATTAATAGCCATGGAGGGACTGAACCATATGCTCAGGAAGGCAAAGGCTAATGGGTGGGTGAGAGGATTTGGTGCACTTGCAGGGAGAGGAGAGGAGATGGAGATCACACACTTGTTCTATGCTGATGATGCTCTTATATTTTGCAGGGCGGAAGCAGCACAAGTTAGACACATAAGGGCTATAGTCACTATATTCGAGTGTCTTTCAAGCCTCCATGTCAACTAGCCGAAGAGTCATCTCTTTCCTATCAACCAAGTTGAAAATCTACTTGTGCTAGCTAAGACATTGAGCTGCCAGATAGAGGCACTACCAACAAAGCATCTGGAACTACCTTTGTGTGCCAAGAACAAAGTGTTGGAAGTGTGGAATATGGTGTTGGAGAGATGTGAGAAGAAGCCAACCAGAAGGAAAAACCAATATTTATCACTGGGTGGCAGGGACCCTCATCAAGTCAGTACTAGATGAATTGCCTACTTATATGATGAGCCTATTTCCAATCCCTAAGAATAATGAGGAAAATAAAGGGGCTAAGAAGATCCTTCCTTTGGCAAGGCATAAGGAAAAAAGAGGTTACAACTAGGTGAAATATGATATTCTCGCGCTTAGCAGAAAACAAGGAGGCCTAGGAATCAAGAACCTAAGTTTCCAGAATAGTTTTCTGCTCCAAAAATGGCTATGGAGATTCTATACCGAGGATAGAGCCTCATGGAGGAGATTTATAGCAGGAAAGTATGGTTTACTTACCCAGTGGGCAACTGAAGAGGTTATGAGCACATTTGGATGTCGTCTTTAGACGACCATCAGAAGACTATGGCCACATTTCAGAAACAACATATGTTAGAAAAAGGAGTCAACTAGTCAAGCTTTATGGTGTGAATTAGTTGGTTAGTTAGAGTTATTAAGAGTTTGTTATAAGTCAGTTACTTGAAATGTGTATAAATACATCTCAGCCACACTACAAAGGCATGAGAGTATCAATGTAACAGTGATTCAGATTTAATAAATCCTCTCTTCTTCCTCTTCTTCTTTCTATCTTCTCTTTACATCTATGTTTCTCCTAACTGTTCTAGTAGACTTTAAGCTCCATTGATGGAGCTTTCATGGTATCAAAGCCTCCGATCATAGTAGTATAAGATCGAGTGATTCACACATCTGTTGCACAGATTGAAGCACAGGTGAGAAGCAGCACAAAAAAAAAAAATACTCCAATGGAGAATGTTGCTACATCTGAAGGAGGAACAAACTCTGGATCTACACGCACAGCTACAATTCCAGTAATCGATCATAATCATCCTATATTTCTTCAACCTACAGACACTCCAGCTAGCTCTCTCATCAATCTGCAGTTGACAGGATCTGAGAACTATGCACTATGGAGTAGGTCATTTAGGATTGGATTGGCTGGTAAAAGTAAACTAGGTTTTGTTGATGGAAGATTCCCTAAATCTAGATTTGAATCTGAGTTGCATGATTAGTGGGAAAGATGTAATGCAGTAGTTTTGTCATGGATCATGAATGCTGTGAGACCCGTTCTTCTTAGCTCAGTAGTTTCTGCTTCTGATGCACGTAAAATATGGCTGGATCTAAAGGAGAGATTCGATACAGTGAATGGATCTAGAGTGTTTCATTTACACAGAGAGATTCACACTTTGTCACAAGGCACAATGACAGTTGCAGATTACTTCTCCAAACTGAGAGATCTCTGGGATGAGTATGATGCCATAATGCCTTGTCCTGGATGTCCATGTCCTGAGTCTAAGAAATTCAGTGAGCATAGTGAATATCAGAGGCTATTACAGTTCCTAATGGGACTTAATGAGTCTTATTCTCAACCTAGAAGTCAAATTCTGATGATGAGTCCTATTCCTACACTAAACAAGGCCTATTGACACGCCCCGCGCGCATCCGCGCGCAGGAGTGTCGCATGTGCGCGCAGAGTTGGCTGCCGCATGCGCACGCCCTGCCCGCGCGCGCGCGCGCGCACGCAGACAGGCGCACGGCGCCTGCGCGCAGGCAGGCCAGCAGGCACGCAGACAGCCCCAACGGTAACATGCCAGCCGGATGCCAGCTGTCTCCAACGGTAACATGCCAGCACCCGGCCAGCTGTCCCCAACGGCTAGTGCCATC
>DF359680.1:15172-30178 GCA_000787875.1 Solanum virginianum
GAATGGATATCTTCGTGTCCGAGCTCTCACGAATGACTAAGAGAGAGGGCAGGAATGCGATGTTGATTCGGGACATGGATATAGCCCGTTTGATTACGTATGTGCAGCAGTTAGAGGAGGAGAAGATGCAGGATAGGGAGGAGTTCAGAAGTAAGAGGGACAAGATATCACGGCAGGAGTCAGGTAAGAGAGGGACCGGAGGTGGAGGTCACTCATCTTTCCAGCCTAAGATAACCAGACCAACACCTTCATCTGCTAGTGTACCTGCACCGAGGATCAGAAATGAGCAGGGATCATAGGACCGCGGGTTTTCGAGTAGCCAGTCACAGGGTAGCGTAGCTTCAAGATCAAACCGCTATCCTACTTGAGGTAAGTGTGGTAGATCTCATCCTGGAGAGTGCTTTATGGGCACAAATGGTTGTTTCAAATGTGGTCAGATGGGGCATTTCACAAAGGATTTTCCTATGGGGAAGCAGAATATGAGAAACACCAGATCACATATAGTCTCTTCAGCACCGCAGGGTGTATGCTCGGGCCGTGACAGTGAAAGTGAAAAAAAATAATTTTTTAATTTTAAATTTTAATAATTCGTGTAATGCTATATATGGTCCTACTCACACATGGTTTTTTAATTGACTTTATTGCTTACGAATATTTCAGTGTCTTATTATTTTTCATTTCTCTTTCATTTTTTAGTGTTAAAATATGAAAATAAAAAATGGTGAATGAGAAAAAATTAAAACTATTTTTTTCGGCTATATTGTAATTTATTTTTTATTTTTATAAAAAAATGTAGGCATCTATGATAAATTCTACAAATAAATTAGTGAAAAATAGATACGCCCATCAAATTAGTCATTGAGTCAAAGAAATTAAAAAAAAAAAAGAAAAAAATCAAATATATCTCTACATGAATATTCTTTTTAACAAGAAATAAAAAAATTATTTCAAATTGATTTTTTTACTTTTATTAGAGAAAAACATATATGTGAATCATTTGTATAATGATAGGGGTATATGAGTTGCTTTTATAACAAAAGTATATCAACTCTAAATGACAAAGTTGAGAGATATATCATTGTCTTTTTTTTAAAATAATTATACATTTTTTACGAAAATAAAATTTATATCTAAATTTGTGCTAACTTATGCAAAAAAATTTAAGACATAATTCTATTACTAATATCATTATTCATATTAATTTTTATATAATTTTTTTATATTTTGCCATCCTAAGAATTGAAAGAAAAATTAATTATAAGGATTTACATTTTTCCCCATTTAGATCCAAAAGCTAAAATCTCCCCTCAAAATGAAAATTTGTAAGAGCCAAAATTTCCCCCTCAAAATTTTAAACACAATTAAAATTTCCCTCCCCCTTGGCCCCTTTCATAAACAATAGATCCTGCAATCTCTTTCCCCACATCATTCCCTCCCCTTCCTATTCTTTATTTTTACTTTCTTTCCAACTTAAAAAATTTATGTGATGTTCTTCTAATTATTTTATTTTTTTTATAGGTTTTTTATTCAAGGTATGTTCATATTTTTTATATTTTAAAATTTTTGAATCCGTCTTATGTTTATTTGATTGTTTTATGAGTGAATTTTGATAGTTTCAAAGTTTGAATATTGTTTGAAGAAGTCACATATTGGGATGAAGATCCGTTAAACAAGTTCAAAAAGTTTAAAGATTTGTTCACATTTTCTTGCTTTGTAATTTTTCTTGTTTTTATCTTTTAAAAGTTTTAGTAAAAGAATTATCTAAACATATTTGTTTTATTATTTACTTCTTTTTTTTGGTAAAAAAAAAGAGGGATGCAACACCTCATTTTAAATTATATATATACATATATAATTAGTTGATCATTTACTTCTTAGTTCTAGAATAAACAAACATGAGGGATAGCAACTATTAGAGGTAAAGCATATAAGTGACAGATTAAAATGGATGTTAGACCATACTTAAGGTACAAATGAAGACCTTAGAAAAAGAGACAGGTATATTAGCGGTTAAGCATATAAAAATTATATATTATAATTTCTTCAAAATTGTAAAATACAATATATTATATGTAAATTTAAAAGTGTTTTGGAATCTTAAAATTGAATTCGTAACTATATTATGCAATTCTTGTGATGACAAAGCTTGTAGAAAATTCTTAAAGAATATATATATATATATATATATATATATATATATATATATATATTCATGCAAAATGAATTTTTTAGCTATATTTCATGGCAAAAGATACAAATTTCTAGCTACAACATAAAAATGTTTGTGGCAATTATTTCATATATTTCACGGCTAAAGATACAAATTTTTAGCTACAACATGAAAATATTTGTGGCAAATACTTCATTTCATAGCAATGAATTTTATTATTTGTAACTAAATATAGGTACTATTGCCACGAGACTAAACTATAGAAATAGCTATAAAATCCAAGTTTGCATGGCAAACAAATTAAATATTTTGCTATAGTATGACATCTTTGTGGCTGCATCGATGCAGATAGCTACAAATCTTATTTGTTGTGGCAAAAGAATAAAAATTACTTTTTTCGTGGCAAAAGTTTTTTACTTGCATAGCTACAACACAAAAGTTATTTAGCAATAGCTACTAGTCCTTAGCCACATACCATGTAAAGTCAATAGCTAACTTTTAACCACGCTACATCTTTTATGAATGCTACGGAAGATAAATATTATAGCTAAAGCATTTAGTCACAAAAAATTACATATTTAGCTACAACAAATTTTATAGTAATAAATGTGTTTTCTTGTAGTGTAACCGGATCTTACTAGCAATAATGAATAATGAAAAGAAATAACGACCCCCGAAACATCAAGCATGCACAATAAAATCAAGGAAAACCTTTAATCTATCGGTAGCATCATCGGGCACCACCTCCTCTCCTTGCCTTCTTTGGAGAGCATAGAACCGATTACATTTTGGAGCATCCCCTTGATCAACATCACCACCTCTACCCTTTTTTTGAGCATATGGACAATCCGGGATTTTGTGGCCCTTCTCACCACACCTAAACCATGCACCCGTGTTTCTCTAGCATGTACCACCATGTTTTCTTCCACATTTTGGGCATCTAGGATGAGTCACCCCACCGTCTCCTTGGGGACTTGGGTTTAGCACCCCACCCCTAACAATCCTCTTGCTTGGAGCATCATCGGACTCCAGACCTCGGGAGCCACCATCCAATTGGGCCCTCTTAGCCTCACTACTCCTCCTCTTCCTCAAATTCTCCCCCTCCATTTGCTCAGCATAGGTCATCAAGTGGGACAAATTCATGTCTCCAATCAACATAGCGGATCGACATTCTTCTCATATTAATTTTTATATAATTTTTTTATATACCTCCTCGACTTGCTTGGCATAGATCATCAACTGAGACAAGTCCATGTCACTAATTAACATAGCGGATCGACATTCTTCACTTACCAAGTCGGAGATGCCCATCACAAACTTGTTCATTCTAGCCCTTAGGTCGGCAACCAAATGAGGAGCATACTTAGAGAGTAGATTAAACTTGAGGGCATACTTTCTCACACTCATAGCACCTTGTTTAAAGTTCATGAACTCTACCAACTTAGCTTCCCTAAGCTCAAGAGGGAAACACCGACTAAGAAAAGTCGCCTTGAACTCCTCCCAAAGCACCATATTATGGATTCCTTTTTCCTCCTTCCATTCATCATACCATATTTGTGTTATCCCTTTGAGTCGTAGGTTGCCAACTAATATCCATGATGGCCAATACCTTATACATCTCATCAATAAACTCTTATGGGTCCTCATCCACCTTTGACCCATAGAACTCCGGCGGGTTCATCCTCATGAAGTCTCTCACCTGAGAAATTGGTGTAGGAGCATGAGGGGCTTAGGCCCCTTGATTGGCTTGATTAGCCATAACATGTGCAAGCAAGGTGAGAGCATCCCGAAGATCCCCATTGGTCAGTTGCTCCTCGGGAGCGCAAGCCTTTCTTCCTCTTACGTTAGGCATGATCTAGCATAGCAAAGAACAATCGTTAGGGGAAATAACCTTACTTCAACTTTATAGCACAATGTTGACTATGAAGAAGGAAAATATTTTTCTAAAACATCTCATAGCTTCCTACTCATAGTTGTGGTGCATAAAACAATCATGAATAAGACTCTAATCGACGCAGTATGTTGGACTCCGAGGATCTAACAACCTAGTGCTCTGATACCATCTTTGCCATAACCTAAGCCTAGGGCCTAGACGTGACTAGCAAATGGGGAACCTAAAGGAACCCCAAACAAGCCTCACAGCATATCATTACACATCCTTGGTCGCGAAAGCAATTAAAATGACAATAAAAGATAAGCATAAACAAGCGGAAACTAGGACTAATGGAACACCTTTCATACGCAATGAGAGTCAAAAGAGTCAAGCCTCATAGCATAGTTATACTATATGTCCAACAACACCTCTACTACATAAAGACAAGAGCGGGGGCCAAGATAAGATAATCGGGCTCACCTTCATAGCCAAAATAGAAAATAAAGAAGAGTGTCTTAATACATAATAAGAGAATCTTAGACCAAGGTCCCTAAAATGGAGGACTCGCCAACAAACCTGAGCAAAGTCGTATTAGCCACGTGGAGAAGGATGCTCAAGTGGGGCTTCGGTTCCTATATGGTGACATCATTTAGGCATAGAGTATGCGTTAGTACGTTTGAATGTACTAAATAAGTGGAATGCAATGCTAGCAAGAGATAGGCAACATAATTGAAATGCATAATTGTAAGCAAAGGATAGGTGTAACATCAATATGGCATGCATGCTCAATGCTCAAGAAAAAACATACTAGTAAATCATGATCAAGGAATATAAATTCAATATGAGAAATATACTCAAACCCCTTTGTACCAACCTTCATAGAGTGGGCCAAATGAGCCCCCATTCACCTTATGGTATAACCTTTTTGGAGAGTGTTATCAATACCCCTACCATATGACATAGTCTTTTTGGTAGGTAGTATAAGACTTTCCCTACTTTATGATATGATCTTTGCGTAGGAACCATGATTCATTCAATCTTACGACATGACCTTTTTGATAGAATGACGATTTTCCCTACTTTATGATATCCTCTTTTAAGTAGGAAACGTGATTCATTCTATCTTATGACATGGCCTTTTCAATAGAATGCCCACACCTTACGATATGATCTTTTCGGTGGGAAACTTTAGTCTTTCTTCCTTATGGCATGACCTTTTTTGGTGGGATGTCCATACCTTACGATATAATCTTTTCGGTAGGCATAATTAGCTATTCTACCTTACGGTATGACCTTTTTGGTAGGGTGTCCATACCTTACGATATGATCTTTTTTATCAAACATTTGGCGAGTGTGTAATGGGGTAAAAGATCATGCAATTTAGAGATAAAATCATGCAAGAAAATCTATAGTAAAACCATCAATCAATACCTTGCAACACCCCCAAGACATTCACATCAAAACCCCTCATCAAATCCAATATTAGATCTAAGATTTAGAGCTCAAAACATGTTAAAACAACCATACTTTCATGGACTAAAATTACTGTGCAGTAAACTTCTCAATATATAAGACCCACATATAAAATCAACTTTAGATCATGTAATATTAGTAAAAAGGAGGCTTAGGCATCATGGGTGAAAGGACCCAATGGTTCAACACCACATACCTTAGCTTTGGAGAATCCTTGAAATATATTGAAGATGAAGACTTGAAGCTTGAATGAAATCCTTAAAGAAATCCTTAAGATTGTCTTGAGTTTTAGGACTTGAATTTAGGGTGAAATATGAGTCTATGTGTTTGAGAGGATATTGGAGAATATTGAGGATGATATGAGGGTGAAATAAAGCTAAGTAGAGGTAAGAACACGTATAGGAACCCTTGGGTCCAAGACTTGAAAGTCTTGGACCAAAATCAAAAAAATATGGCCAAAATAACACTGGTCCGCATCGTGGAGGTGACACGGATGCTCACTGGAAATCTACATTTTCTGCACAAATGAGTTCTACAAAAATGACCATAAATCCTTCATCCGCAAAATAAGGTGAAACCAAGTGCGTTCTAATTCAAAGGGATTTAAGTTGGTAGGTTGTGGGCTACTCAATTCTTTGTGTGCTAAGATATATGTCCCTTGAAAATTGACCCTCCTAAATAGCGTTTATTGCAATTTTTGGATTTTGATACAATTGCTCTAAAATTCGGGTTATACCTATTTCCCACTCAATTGGAGCCCCTAAACAAGAATATGAAGTTGGATTTTTAAAATAACGAATGGAGTTTTAGATATATTGAAATTACGATTCAGGACACTTTCGAGTCATATTTTCGGGCACTTTTTGGGGTAGTTATAGTGGCTCTAGTGCTATAGAACTCTTTGAGATGGTGGGTGATGTGGAGGATAAGTTGACTTGGAAGACGTTTCCAGTGGAGGTGTTGGATGAATGAGTGGAGAAGTTGATTAATGAGGAGGCGGTGTTCATTAAGGCCCTCTTGAAAGGATCATTAAGTCAAGGGTGTCTCCAAGAAAGCCAAAGCGGTCTTATGGGAGCGATATTCGTACCCCATTCACTCTAACTAAGCCTAAGATAATGACTATGTTCTTCATGTGGTTCCAAGTCTTATGTTTCAGCCCCTATGTAATTCATATGCATTCATGTTTAAATTGGCAAGTTTATGATGATTTTACACTTACGTTGAGATTTTAAAAATAGTATTTTAAATATAATGTTGTATTCTTGTTGGGACTGATCTATTCATGATTACTCTTGTCATGTACATTTCTTCTACATTCGGGGAAGAATGTTCCCAAGGGGGAGATATTAAAACGACCACAAAAAGAGCTCAAAAATATGCCTTAAAAGTGCCCAGAATTGTAATTTCCATATATCTAAAAATCATTTGCTATTTTAAAAATTTGACCTCATCTCATTCAAGGGGTCAAAATTAGGGGGAATAAGGTCTAACCCCAATTTTAGAGCAACCGTATCAAAATCTAGAATTTGCAAAATGCAAATTCTAGAATTTACTCCGCAACACTGGCACGATGCACCAGTGTGTATTTTTGAGAATTTTTCTATTTCTGGGTCCAAGGCTTTGGGTCTTGGCCCAAGGGTCCCCATGCATAAAAATACCTATATTTAGCCTTATTTCGCCCTCATGTCATCCTTAACATTCCCAAATATCCTCTCAAACACTTAGACTCATATTTCACCCTAAATTCAAGTTCCAAATCTCAAGACCAATCTTAAGGATTTCATCAATGTTCTCCTTCAAGCTTCAAGTCTCTATCTCCAATATTCTCCAAGTTCATCTCTAAGCTAAGATATGTGGGTTTCTTACATGGGTTCCTTTCATCCATGATACCCAAACCTATTTTTACTTAAATTGCATAATTTCAAGTTGTTTTACAAATGAATCTTGATTATTATGAAATTCACTCTAGACTATGTTAAAGCTATGTAAAGTTGTGACTGTTTTACCATGTTTTGAGCTATAAATCTTTGATCTAATATAAGATTTGAGAAAAGGTTTTGATGTATATTGCTTGAGGGTGTTGCAAGGTATTGATTGATGGTTTTCGGAGGGACTAAGAACCCGGATAACCTAGATGGGGGTTTGTACTCATCAACCTAGGGAAGGGTTTGTACTTCTCCACCTAGTGATGGGGTGGCATCATCACTAACCTAGATAGGGGTTTGTACTTATCAACCTAGGGAAGGATTTATACTTTTCCACCTAGGTGATGGGGCGGCATTATCACCAACCTAGATGGAGGTTTGTACCCATCCACCTAAGTGATGGGGCGGCATCATTACTAACCTACCAAAGGGTTGTACTTTGGAAATCTAGCTTGGTCTCTTCTACACATATGAAATCCTATCTGAGCATGAGCTACTTAAGCATGTTTTACTTATGCATTGATCACACATGCCATATTTTTATATTATGTCTATTGTCTATTGTTATGCATTTTGATTATGATGTCTATCTCTTATTGTATTGTATCCTACATACTTAATATATTCAAATGTACTAACACATACTTTTGCCTACATGATATCACCACGTAGGGATTGAAGCCCAAGTTGATCATCCTCCTCCTCCACGTGGCCAGTTCGGTGCTGCTCAATCTAGTTGGTGAGTCCTTCACTTCAGGGACCTTAGTCTAAGTTGCTCTTATTTTGAACGGAGACATTCTTCTTTATGTTCTATTTTGACTATGAGGGTGAGCCTGGTTTCTTGTCATGGCCACCGCTAAGTTCTATGTAGTAGAGGTGTTGTTGTACAAGATATATATCTATGTTATGAGCCTTGACTCTTTCGTCTCTTAATTATGATGTTCTATAAGCTTCCTATAGTCCCTTTCCCTTGTTTTCCAAACTTTTACATGTTACTTAAGTATTAAACTCTTTGTCATTGTCCCAATTCCCCTTCGTTTATGTTTCTTATGTTATCTTACATTGCTTCCTCGACCAAGGATGTGTAATGATATGCTAAGAGGCTTGTTTTCAATCCCTTTAGGTTCCCCATGCGCCATTCACATTTAGGCCCTAGGCTTGGGTCGTGAAATTCATCCTTAGTTTCAGAAGTGAAGGAAAAGCAAGACCAAGACCCTTTCTTCCAATTGAAAGAAATGGTTCACAAGCAGAAGGTGATGGTTTTCTCCAAAGTAGGAGATGGGGTGTTGAGATATCAAGTAAGATTATGTGTGCCCAATGTTGATGGTGTTCAAGAGAGGCTTATGGTCGTAGCTCACAGCTCCAGATATTCTATTCATCCCAGTTCTACCAAGATGTATCACGACTTGATAAAAGTCTATTGGTGGAATGGAATGAAGAGGGACATTATTGAATTCGTCTCTAAGTGCCCTAATTGTCAATAGGTCAAGGTTGAACATCAGAAACCATGTGGATTAGCTCAAAACTTTGAAATTCCTGAGTGAAAATGGGAGAGGATCAACATGGATTTCATTAGCGGCTTACCAAGATCCCAAAAGCACCATGATTTAATATAGGTAATTGTGGATAGAATGACTAAATCAGCCCACTTCTTGGCAGTCAAGACATCTAATACGACTCATGAGTATGTTCGACTATACATTCGTGAGATTATGAGGCTGTATGGGGTTACTTGGTCTATAATTTCGGACAGAGAAGCTCAATTCACCTCTCAATTTTGGAGATCTTTTTAGAGAGGATTGGGTATGAAAGTGAATCTGAGCACAGCCTTCCACCCGCAGACTGATGGTCAGGCAGAGCGCACCATTCAAACTTTTGAGGATATATTGAGTGCGTATGTCATCGACTTCAATGGAAATTAGGATGACCATCTACCATTGATTGAGTTTGCGTATAACAATAGCTACCATTCAAGAATTCAAATGGCTCCTTACGAGGCATTATACGAGAGGAGTTATAGATCACTGATTGGCTTAATTTGAGGTTAGTAAAGCTTAGTTAATTGGACCTAATCTTGTTCATCAGTCTATGGAGAAGGTGAAAGTCATTAGAGAAAGGTTGAAGACAGCACAAGGTCGTCAGAAGTCTTATACGGACGTGAGGAGAAGAGACTTGGAGTTTGAGATGGATGATTGGGTGTACTTGAAGGTGTCACCCATGAAGGATGTCATGAGCTTTAGCAAGAAAGGGAAGTTGAATCCATGTTATATTAGACAGTACCAGATTGTGAGAAGGATTGAAAAGGTTGCTTATGAGCTAGACTTGCCTTTCGAACTAGATAGAGTTCATCCAGTGTTTCATGTTTCGATGCTGAAGAAATGTTTAGGAGCTCCCACCTTAGCGATTCCTATTGATAGTATAGGAGTAAAGGATAGCCTGTCTTATGAGGAAGTTCTAGTCTAGATCCTTGATCGACAAGCTAAGTTCATAAGCTGAGGAATAAAGAGATATCCTCCATCAAAGTTCTATGGAGGAATCAATTTATTGAGGAAGCTACGTGGGAAGCTGAGAAACTGATAAAACTCAAATACCCACACCTATTTGTGTCGAATGATAATGATGTCGAAGGTAATATCCTTATCCTTTATGCTATTAAATGTCTCCTTTCATTGAATTGATGTATTAATCAAATTCTATTCCAGAGTCTAAAACAGAGATAGATAAGTGATGGATAGATGGGAGTTCGAGAGTTCTCGAGCGAGAAGTGAGATGAGTTTTGAGTTTACTCGTGCCTTTATTCTACCTTTACTCATCATTTGAGGATGAATGATCCCAAGAGGGAGATGATGTAATACCTTATAAAATTACCAAAATGCCCCTAGAACATAATCATGCACATAATGCATTTTTCCAAGCTTAGATGGAAAATTTGAGACCGATTTTTCAGTTAGCACAAAAATCTGGGTGGAAAAGTGGTCTCGACCCTATTTTAGAGCAACCTGTTTGAAAAATAATCTTTGATCTAAAAACTGAGACAGTGAGGGTGCGCGTTGGGGCCGTGACGCGAACCTGTCACGGACCCACACTTATACTTTTTTTTCAATTTTTCGACGGGGATGGAAATTTCAAAAATACACAAGTGCGCGACAGGTCCTTGTTGCGGACCTATTTTCCCAACCTGTTCCACCAAAGTTTTAAAATTTAATCTTTTGGGGGCAATCTAGACTTTTCCCCACCCCTTCAAGACTCGATCCATGACCAATACAAGTCATTTTTAGCATAAAAGGGTTTCAAAAGACTTATTCTAAAGTCCTTACGCAAAAATCTAAGAAGAGGCCTTGAGTGAATAAGAGGAGAAAGAGCAAGGGTTCTAAGGATTGAGGCTTATTTCTTGAGAAATTGAGTGTCAGACTCCATACTAGGTATGTAAAGGCTACCCAGAACATAGGATTGTCCTCCCATGTGCCCCCTTGATTGAATTAGGCTGATAGTTGATAGGTGATGGGTTTATGTTACGATTTCTTGAATTCTATCTTGAAAACTACTATTATTCTACATGTATTTTCGTATCTTGATGTCCATCATAAATTTAATTAATTGTCCAACTAACTAATTGATCTATTGTGCAGACTATCACGCCCAAAGTCCTATTAAGGCGAACTGGCACCCATTGCAGATAAAGCTCGGGAGAACCAACCTGTATCTATGCACTTTCTATACATATTATTAGGGATTTCTACATTCAACATGCCTTTAAGAAAGTAAACAGTAATAACAAGCCAAAAGGAAATGCATATGACTAGGCCATTGGGGCCACGTTGCCTAAGGTACGAGACATGACCACACTTTAATTTACATAGTCTACAAAGCCTGTAGATAAGGAAAAGTATTTGATAAGTGTCGGGATAGGCCCCGCCTTGACTAACTGTACAACACAAAAATATAAGCTCTAAACATGCAAAGCTCCTAAGCAACCTAGAACTTGGTAACAGCAGCTGGATATCCTGTACTCCTACTGGGGAGATCTACTAGCACCTGTACCTGTAACATGAAATACAGGTCCCCCATAAGGGACGTCAGTATAAGATAATATACTGAATATGCAAGGTAAGAAATACTGTATATGAAATAACAACTCGAACAGAACTATACACTGGTGTAAGATAAGAGACCACCGTTAGTTATACTGTGGGATTATGTACTTTATGTTCCTTTTATTGCTTTACCTTTACTGTGTAATCTGTGCACAGCATGTAATGAAAATAATGAACTGATTAGTGGTAAATGTATTTCAGGATCAGCCCTGGCTAGGCTTTTCCTTAACCCCTTGGGCTACCCGCCGTGATAGGATCGACCCTGGCTAGGTGATTCTTCCACCCCTCAGGTTACCACCCATCAATATGCCATATACTTTACCTTTCAATTACCTTTGAGATGATTCTTTTGGTGGTCACAATATTAGAGCTGTAAGGCTATATATGCAGCATGTGACATGTAGATAATCATACAAGACAATAGGACAATGAAAAGAGTACGTTACACAAATAATGAAATGCATATGAGATGAAACAACTTGTGAACTTTATTTGGAAACAAGAATCCATGTAACTTGGTATTGACGTATGTATGTAGATTTGAGGGTGACTATGTATGGGAGTATATGAACATGTGAAAGAGTGGAGACACAGTTAACCTATTTTAGTACCATAACAGCCTTACAACAGCCCATAGGGCACAACACATAACAATTCTACACAACATACAAATGGGCGGCATAACGTTACACCCCTTCGCTACATTTTGACGTCGACAATTCCAAACATATTCCAACTTTAACCAAACTTTCCTCAATACATATATACACAACAACACCTTAAAACAGCCTCAGAACAGTACCAAAATAGTCATGAAGGATGTGAGGCAATAGCCTCCCATCCATCAGCCCACAACTTCCAATCAAGAACACAATTGCGATATCATATAAGAACTTACTTTCGTGGACTGTAAAAATGGTGCAGCAGCCTTTATACATCATTATAGAACTAATACACATTAAGGACAGTAGCCTCCTTTCATAATCAATCCAACCAAAAAAAGAAAAGCTTCCAAATAACCAATAAACATTAAGAAAAGTAGCCTACCTTCATAATCAATCGAACCAAAAAGAGAAAAGCATCCAAATAAATAAGAAAAATATACAACAACTTTTGGGAACACATGTTGTCCAACAATTTCAGCAAGGGTATAGTTAGCTTATCCTCTTGTTTTACATAAGAAAATCATACTAAACACATAAGTAAACTTACTTACCTTATCCTTCAAGATGTAGGGTTTCTCTAAGAACCCTAGAGGGTTGTTATAACTGCCTTGTGAAGTGAAGTAAAGAGGGAAAAGAGTTTCTTAAGAAAGTTGAAAAGTGTTCCAAAGTTTAGTGAATTAAGGTGTTGTTTTGAGCCCTTTTCAAAAGGCCTCTTAGCCGACTTACTTTTAATTTCTTAGACTTAATATATTAGGTTGGTAATGTACCATTTTTCCCCTTTAACTTGGGCCTTAAGGGGCTCCAAATTGATGGGCCTTTGCTGCCCATTTGTTTTCCCTTTCTCTTAGTTAGTTTTGGCCCAATTAGTCAAGTGGGTTGTGATGTACTTGGGCCCTTTTATATTCTTATTAGGCTGAAAATAAAGTCTATTTATAATGCTAAGACATGGGCTAAATTTACACCCTTGACATGGACTTTATTCGTAATCAGAGTTGGGCAAATTCGACATCGGGTCTCATCTCCGTTTAGCTAGCAAATTTAAGCTAAGCAAGTTAGTGACTCACCTGCTAGCTTTTTAAGTCCTACAAGCACCTTAATTCTCTCTCTGTTTTTAGGACCGTGATCCCCTCAATTTGACTTAAGACTTATTTACACTCGATCCTCTTCCGCATTAGACACACATATCACCTTCTAAAATGAGATTCAAGCACTTTAAAAAAAAAAAGCGCTAATTTAACAAAGCCATATCATGTTTCATTTGTGTAGTACTAGTATTGTAAGGTGTGGGGTGTTGCATCGTCCCCCCTCTAGGAATATTCATCCTCGAATGTTAGCATAATTAGATAGTTCAACCATGCCCAACGTAATAAACGTTTAAATACACATACCTATTAAGGCCCCCAATTCTGTATGTTGAGCTTCCTTCTTAGCTTCAAATAAGTTAGGGTATGTTGATTTCATCGCATTCTCGGCCTCCCATGTTATTTCTTCTGCGTGCTGGTTTCTCTAAAGTACTTTTACTGAAGCCATCTCTTTATTCCTTCACTTCTTAACTGGACGATCTAGAATAGCAACAGGTACCTCTTCATAGGTAAGATCTTTTGTAACCTGCACATCCTTAATAGGAGTGATATGGGAGGGGTCACCTATGCATTTCCAAAGAATTGAGACATGGAAAACTGGATGAACCATTGAAAGCCCTTG
Organism: Solanum virginianum; assembly: GCA_000787875.1. NCBI lineage: Eukaryota > Viridiplantae > Streptophyta > Magnoliopsida > Solanales > Solanaceae > Solanum > Solanum virginianum. Next base: position 29,077 of record DF359680.1, read on the forward strand.
GGATAGCCCTAGTTCATATGCAACCTGTGTAAACCTCTTAATAATCTAATATGGTCCTATATAACGTGGGCTCAGTTTTTCTTTCTTACCAAACCTCATAACCCCTTTCATTGGAGATACCTTTAAGAATACCCAATCCCCTACTGAAAACTCTAGTCCTCTCTTTCTAGCATCCGCATATGACTTATGACGACTTTGGGTTGTTTCTAGCCACTCCTGTATTACCTTAACTTTCTCCATAGCTTGTTGTACTAGATCTGGCCCAAGCAAGGTGGTTTCACCCATTTCAAACCATCCAATTGGTGATCTACAATTCCTTTCATATAAAGCTTCATAATGTGCCATCTTGATACTTGAGTGGTAGCTATTATTATAGGCAAACTCAATAAGTTGCAAATGATCCACCCAACTGCCTTTAAAGTCTAATGCACAAGCATTTTTTCCCTTACCTTTCGACGTTGGTGATTCTAAACTTACCCCAACCTTAATTAAACTGTTCTTCATCTGTCCAATGCACAAGCTCACAACATATCCTCAAGTGTTTAAATGGTGCATTCTGCTTGACCTTCTATTTGAGGGTGGAAAGTTGTACTCAAATTCACTTGTGTCCCTAACTTCTTTGGAAGGACTTCCAAAACTTTGCAGTGAATTGAGCTCCTCAGTCAGATAAATTAATATCAGACACACATAATCTATTTTGGCAATATAGTACTCTATTTTGTGTAAGGTTAAAGCCCTTTATCGTACCCTGACTCACCTTGTCTTTCATTCATCATAAAATAGGATCCTCGACTGTGACCACATCGGGTGAAGCTTTTAAATTCTGCCAACTCCCCAGAGCATAAGTGTGATTCTGGACTCCGCTAGAGCTAGCTGCCCCTCTTACACCTCTACCACGACCTATAGGTACTTATTAACCCCTACCTTGCATTATTTACAATAATCCCTTCCTTTGGGTTTCAAGAAGGCGGACTCCCAAACTAGCTAGTTGTCATAGATCCTTAGCTACTCTTTGACTTACCATGGCCTGGTCACCAGTATTCATGATTGCCTTACGACTCAGAGCATCGACTACCATATACATGGACTTTATTCGTAATCA
>DF359680.1:31559-45939 GCA_000787875.1 Solanum virginianum
TAAATTCTGCCAACTCCCCAGAGCATAAGTGTGATTCTGGACTCCGCTAGAGCTAGCTGCCCCTCTTACACCTCTACCACGACCTATAGGTACTTATTAACCCCTACCTTGCATTATTTACAATAATCCCTTCCTTTGGGTTTCAAGAAGGCGGACTCCCAATAGGTACTTATTAACCCCTACCTATTGGAGGAACTGAGGATGATGATGCAACAGCTGATCTAGTAGGTTGTGCTATATCACCTAAACGCCTCCTCGGGCAATCTTTTGTCATATGCCTTGGTCCACCACACCAATAACAAGCATCTATCCCAACACAACACATACTTAAATGACTTCTTCCATAATGTTTATAAGGCTGCGTAGGGATCATTTGTTTGGCCTGCTAAATATCTCGATGTCTGGGCACCTTGTCCTTCACCTCTTGGATCAAACTGATTTACCCTAGACCCCTGAAGTTGTGGTGGAGCACTGGCTGCAGAGTAGGAGGATGATAGCCTAGGTGGTCTATTAGAAAACCGAGGCCTAAGCTCACCTTGGGGCGGTGTAAACTGCCCTATAGACCAGGCCCTCTTGGATTGCGCCCTTTCTAACTCTTGTGTCCTTCTCATTTGCCTCTGATCCTCTAATTTCTATGCAAAAGCTTGCATTTTCACTATATCCATGTCTTTATTCAAGAAAACAATGGTACAGTCTCTAACCAGATACATATCCAATCTATCCACATATCGATGGGGGTCCAAATTAGGAAATCACGTATCCTCGTGCCAGCTGCCCTATTCGCACCACCTGTACCTGTAACCGGACCTTTCTATCTTTGACCTTGGCTAGCAACTATACGAGTCAATAGTTGGACTATATTTCTCAGATCCTGCAAGGTAGCATCGATAGGTGGTTCTGGCAGAATTTCACTACTCCCGGATTCATCAGGAGCTGGAGGTGGAGATGTCTGTGATGGGGACTCATCTTGAGCTTTATTTTATTGTCTCGCCTGACTGGCTATACCAACCACCACTTCTACTTTCTTCCCTTTACCTTTTTCTTCCTAGTTTCTGGCATACTTGCTGTACAAAACAATTTAGGAGTTAGATATAATCCACCTATTACACTTGGCTCTATAACACAATCTAAAGAACAAAAAGAAAGTAACAACTCCTAAATTCCACGTAGCCTCCTGCTTATAAATGTGGTACACAACACATCGATAAGAAAGGTTCTACATAGACATGGCTTTGTAGCCTCCCTATGATAACCCGCTCTGATATCACTTCTGTCACACCTAAAGTCCCATTAAGGCGGACTGGCACCCATTGCCGATAAGGCTCGAGAGAACCAACCTATATCTATGCATTTTCTATACATATTATAAGGGATTTCTACATTCAACATACCTTTAAGAAAGTAAATATTAATAACAAGCCAAAAGAAAATGCATATGACTAGGCCATTGGAGCCACGTTACCTAAGAAAATAAAGCTGGATATCCTGCACTCCTACTAGGGAGATCTACTAGCACCTGTACCTGCAACATGAAACGCAGATCCCCCGTAAGGGACATCAGTACAAGATAATATACTAAATATGTAAGGCAGGAAATACTGTATATGAAGTAACAACACTTAATCATACTATGGGATCATGTACTTTATGTACTGAATATATAAGACAGGGAATACTGTATATGAAATAACAACTCGAATGAAACTATGCACTAGCGTAAGATAAGAGACCACCATTAGCTATACTGTGGATCATGTACTTTATTTTCCTTTTGTTACTTTACCTTTACTGTATAATCTGTGCACAACATGTAATATAAATGACCAACTGATTAGTGGTAAATCTATATTGGGATCGGCCTTGGGTAGGCTTTTTCTTAACCCTTTGGGCTATCCCTCGTGATAGGATCAACCCTGGCTAGGTGATTCTTCCACCCCTCGGGTTACCACCCATTAATAAGCCATATACTTTACCTTTCAATTACCTTTGAGATGATTCTTTTGTTGGTCACAATATTGGAGGTGTAGGGCAGTATATGTAGCATGTGAAATGTAGATAATCATACAAGACAGTAGGACAATAAAAAGAGTATGTTACACAAATAATGAAATGCATATGAGATGAAACAACTTGTGAACTTTATTTGGAAACAAGAATCCATGTAACTTGGAATTGACGTATGTATGTAGATTTGAGGGTGACTATGTATGGGAGTATATGAACATGTGAAAGAGTGGAGACACAGTTAATAGTTGAATCGACGTATGTATGTAGATTTGAGAGTGACTATGTATGGGAGCATATAAATATGTGAAAGAGTGGAGACATGGTTAAGAGTTGTGTCGGAGTTGGTAAGTACCTTTATATGCCAAGAAAGATTCTAGATTTCATGCCAAGTAATACAAAATCAAGTAGTCTTACATACCTTGCTATACGACCTCGCTATTACCTCGAGATAACCTTCCCTTCATCCAAATATTTATCTATAATATAGTAGGTGATAAAACTAGTATTAGCAGGCAATAAATATATCTTGGCAGCCCAATCTTATTAAAAAAACAACATACGGGCAGCAAGCTTGTAGTTATAAACCCGAGCGTATTCTTTCAACCTTTCCGCTCCTAATAATATTTTCTAACACACATTATTATATACATAAAATATGCAGCCTATTTTAGTGCCATAACAGCCTTACAACAGCCCATAGGGCACAACATATAATAATTCTACACAACATACAAATGGGCAGCATAACGTTACACCCGCTTGCTACATTTTGACGTCGATAATTCCAAACCTATTCAAACTTTAACCAAACTGTCCTCAACACATATATACATAACAACAGCCTTAAAAGAGCCTTATAACAGTACCAAAATAGTCATGAAGGATGTGAGGCAATAGCCTCCCATCCATCAGCCCATAAGTTCCAATCAAGAACACAATTGCGATATCATAAAAGAACTTACTTTCGCGAACTGTAAAAATGGTGCAGCAGCCCTTATTCATCATTATAAAACCAATACACATTAAGAATAGTAGCCTACCTTCATAATCAATCAAACCAAAAAGAGAAAAGCTTCCAAATAAATAAGAAAAATGTACAACAACTTTTGGGAACACATATTGTCCAACAATTTCAGCAAGGATATAGTTAGCTTATCCTCTTGATTTACATAAGAAAACCATACAAAAGACATAAGTAAACTTTCTTACCTTATCCTTGAAGATGTAAGGCTTCTCCAAGAACCCTATAGGGTTGTTATAGCTGCCTTGTAAAGTGAAGTAAAGAGAGAAAAGAGTTTCTTAAGAAAGCTTAAAAGTGTTCCAACGTTTAGTGAATTAAAGTGTTGTTTTGAGCCCTTTTTAAAAGGCCTCTTGGCCGACTTACTTTTCATTTCTTAGACTTAATATATTAGGTTGGTAATTCAAATTTTTTCCCTTTAACTTGGGCCTTAAGGGGCTCCAAATTGATGGGTCTTTGCTGCCCGTTTATTTTTCCTTTCTCTTAGTTTTGGCCCAATTAGTCAAGTGGGTTGTGATGTACTTGGGCCCTTTTATATTCTTCTTGTAATGAAAATAAAGTCCATTTATAATGCTAAGACATGGGCTAAAGTTACACCCTTGACACGGACTTTATTTATAATCGGAGTTGGGTAAATTCGACGTCGAGTCTCGTCTCCGTTTAGCTAGCAAATTTAAGCTAAGCAAGTTGGTGACTCACCTGCTAGCTTCCTAAGTCCTACAAGTACCTCAATTTTCTCTTTTTATTTAGGATCGTGATCCCCTCAATTTGACTTAAGACTTATTTACACTCGACCCCTTTCCGCGTTAGACACATATATCGCCTTCTAAAATGAGATTCAAGCACTTTAAAAAAATGCACTAATTTGACCAAGCCATATCATGTTTCATTTGCATAGTAATAGTATTGTAAGATGTGGCATGTTAGACAGACTATGCATGCTTAATTGTTAAAGAATCCATGAATGAAGCTAGGGGTCGAGTCTAGAGCCTGAATTTCATATGTATGCATGATTGTTGTGGTCTGGGTCTTGATTTGAGTTAGTACTGATGATAATGATGCTGGGACTAATGGTGTGTGATTCCCTTAGAGTCTTTAAGAGGTAACACTTGAGTTTTAAAGAATGTTTATAATATTCCCAAGTTAAGAGATGATGAGATTAGATGATGCCCTTGTCCAAAAGAGACTAAACAATGAGAAACCTTGATGCTGATGTTTATGAGCATGTTGAGTCCTAGGAGGAGTACTGAGCACTGAATATGAGTAAGAATGAGTCCCACTCGCACAGATTAACTACATGGTCAGCGTAGCAGAGGATTGGACCTTGAGAAATGGATGTTTCCTTAGTCCCAAAAGAGGACGTGATGTTATTATAAACTCCTGATGTACACCCTTTCACCCTGGCAAGGTACTGGGTGGATACCGCAATGACATCGCTTTATTTTACCATCACTAGCTCATAGGTGATGGGTGTAGGTCTGTGAAACTCCTAGATAGATCCTCTGATAATAACACTTTGATGTTGATATGATAGTATGAGTCATGGTTGATGGTGATGTGATAGAGTTCTATTCCTTATCTTGAGTTGAGGTTGAGAAACCGATGAGTTAAGGTCATACTATGTTGTCTTGCCTTTACTGTTTACTTTAGCCCATTTTATATACAGTACATTCCATGTACTAATGCCCTTTTTGGCGCTGCATTATTTTATGATACATATTCAGTAGATAAATGTCATGTCACAGGAGGGTACCCAAGACGTAAATGGCACTTGAAGACTATATCTAGTCCCCAAGCGGACCACCTAGTTTCATTGCATTTGTTCAATCAACTCATAAGCAAAAGATTAAATAGAATAATAATCTATCAGTGGCCTATCACAATCACTATCATTTAAATAACGAACGAAGTATCTCAATAGAAAAGAAATGGGAAATAAACAATCCCGATATCAACAACTAACTATCTATGTCTACGAAGCCTCTATAACTAACATTAGGAAGGTACCGTAACAGGCCATGGTTACCACAATCAAAGAAAATACTGAAATAAAGATAAGGAAATAATCATCCTCTGAAGGCAGGGGAGGACTCACCACGATCTAAAATCAAGAGCTCTAAACCTCAACGATTAGGCTGGAGAAGTCCTCTGTCTACAGAATCAGCATTACAAAATGATACAGCGCCAAAGAGGCGTTAGTGCGTGGAATGTACTGTATGTAATATGGGCTAAAGTAAATAGTATAAGTGTAAGATCAGCTCATCAATCACTCATCCTTACTTAGAATAAAGGACGGGACTCTATCGCCTCACTATCCATCAAGACATCACACAATCACATCAACCTCAGTGTACTCTCAATAAGGAACCTATCTGGGAGTTTCTATAATCGACAACCACCTATGAGCCCGGTGATAATACAGTGAAGAGATGTCACTTCCACATCCATCCAGTACCTTGTCGGGGTACAAGACGAGTCTGTTGGGGATCCCAAAAGAAGTCTACCAAGCCCTCTATGGGGCAAAGGAAACATCCATTTTCACAGTCCAATCCTCTCCTACGCTGGCTATGTAGTTAATGAGTATGAGTGGGACTTATTCTTACCCATTATGGTGCTAATACTCCTCCCAGGACTCAATATGCTCATACGTCTATCAATGTCAGGTTAGTTATGCAACCAACCCCCCTCTCAGGTAGAGACCTCATCTTATCTATCATTCTATCAACTTAAGGAATAAATTCTTCCTTTCAAGTTCTATCTAAAACTCATTTAAACCTCAAGGATATCAACTTCATCTATTTCAGCCATCACAACACTGATCTCAAGACTTAGACTCCATCAATCATCACATTCAGATAATCCAAGCTCTAGACATTACCCTAAGTTCGTTCTTGCAGTATTAAACAAGGGGAATCATGCAATTTAGATAAACAATCTTACAATAATGTATATAATCAGTAGATACAAGTATGATGATCATCAATTTGAGATAATACATACATATACATATATATATATATATATATATATTAAAGATAACGTTCAAGAAGTTCTTCAAGAATCACTACCCAATGACTCTCAACTATCAATTATCAATCTACTACATGTATTGGGCACATGGAATGACAATTTCATGCTTTGAGTAGCCTTTACATATCTGGGATGATGAATTGGCTATCCCTTAACAAGAAACGAACTCAAGCTTGGAATTCCTCAACTCTTCTTCTTCTTCTCTCTCAGAACTTACGTTTTGCCTTAGAAAATATAGGTTTTGAAACCCTTTTGTATGAAATAAGCCTTAAAAACATGTCTTGGGGTATTAAAATAGGTTGGGAAGGACCAAAATATCCTTCCCATAATTAAAAAAAATATATACATAGGTCCACGTCGCGCCAGGGGCACGGACTAGTGTATTTTTGCCCTTTTTAAAAAAAATAGAATTCCCATCAAAATTAAAAAAACCAAAGTGTAAGTGTGCATTCTATCCGTGTCGTGCCATGGACGCGAACACACATTGCCCGGATAAAAATTAGCAACATTTTAATTTTGCTCTATTTGCTCTTAAATGGGTCAAGACTATTTTCTAACATAATTTTTTGCGCTAATCGCAAATCCGGTCTCAGATTTTCCATCGGAGCTTGAGAAGACACATTGTACACAGATTACGTTTAGAGGTATTTTTATAATTTTATGGGGTGTTAAAATGAAGGACTTCAGCAGACTAATCATTGAGGTTCAGAGCTTCTTGATTTCAGATCTTGGTGAGTCCTCCCCTACATTCGGAGGATGGTTATTTTTATAGTTTTATTAAGTTATTTTTCTTTGATTGTGGTAGTCATGGCATGTCATGGTACCTATTGAGTTATTTTTCTTTAATTGTGATAGCCATGGCTTATCATGGTACCTTCTTAGACAGTAGTTATAGAGGTTTCAGACGTAAACGGATGATGATTGATATTGGGGTTCCTTCCCCCTACATTTATTTTACTTTTAAACTATGTTTGTTTCCTTAATCTTGCTTCATATGACGGGTGTCGATGATGAGTCTGATAGCCCACAAAAAGTTAGAATATTTCTTTAATATCTTCTGCAAATGAATTGATTGAACGAATATGATGAGACTAGGTGGTTCACTTGGAGGCTAGCAATACTCTCCGAGTATCGGTTATGCCTAGGGTACCCTCCCAGGGCGTGAAATTCACCCACTGCCTGCAGGTGTTAAGTTTACCATCACTAATACTATGCTGCAGATGATAAAGTTGAAATGGTTGTTCAGTGGAGCAGCAACTGAGGACACAAATCAACATGTCTTAAACTTCTTGGCGACATGTCAATCATCTGAAATTCTATGGGTCAACCAGTAAGCACTTAGGTTGCAATTATTTCTATTGTCTCTTTCTAATGCGGTGACAAAGTAGCTGAATAAGCTTCCATATGATTCTATCCGCACTTGGAGAGAGTGAAAAGAGGGGCAGACAGCTGAAGATCATAGATAACATTGGGTCTCACAAGCAACTGCAAAATGAAGCACTACATGAGACTCGGGAGAGATTCAGGCAGAAGCTTAAGCAGTGTCCCAATCACCATCTAACAGATGAGAACTTGAAAGCAGTCTTCTACAAGTCTTGCAACTTTGTGACAAAGCCTATCATTGATGCTGCTTGTAGGGAATCATATATGTCCAGGACTTTTCTAAACATAGTGGTGATCGTAGATTAGGTAACTAAAAATAATAGGGTATGGTACACTAGAAATGAAGACTATTCTAGGTTCATCTCGAGATGACTGTGGAACAGTGACAGAAAGAGGAGGACGGGATCAAGACATGGCCTATATGAAGACCCAACTGGACTTGCTGGTGAAGTGGCTACTCGATGGAGGCCCAGAAAAGGTGAAATTTGTAGACACAATGCCCAAGTATGATGATCAGACTATAATTATGATGAAGAGGCAAACTTCTTGGGCAGCCAAGGGGTTACCGGCCATTCAACTCCAGTGACCAAGGTTGGAACTATGGTCATGAGAACTATCAAGGGAACTGGCAAAACAGAGATGACTTTAGGAATCGTGAGCATCAAAATGATGGTGGTGAAAACTCAAAATTAGAGGAGATGATAGTGAAGGTTTTTGAAAATGTAAAGTCTACTGAGGCAGGGTTGTGAGACATGAGAGGAGAAATATCCAATGTTCGGCAGTTGGTCGACTCGTATTCCACCTCAATTAAGCAACTAGAGCAGCTGATGGGGCAACTGTTAGCCTCATTGAATCAGAGAAAAGTTGGGTCACTTCCTAGTGACACTATTCAAAACCCAAAAAATGATGGTCACTTCATAGGAGTAACCACAAGGAGCGGTAAGGTACTTTCTGACCCTATTGTAGCCAGTAATGCAGGTATGGATAAAGTTGTAGGCAAGGTGCTCAACCCCGTGGAGGTGCATGTTGATGACGTGAGTGAAGAGACAGATGTGACACCAGTAGAGCTTGAGATTGCTAAAGATGCTTAAGAGTCAGACAAACTAGTAACTTAGCCTCTAACAGCTATTCCAATCCACCACCACCATTCCCACAGTGCAGTCTGAAGAAGGTTGAGGATGGCAAGTTTCACAAATTCATGCCTATGTCGAAAGAGTTGTCAGTGAATATCCCGCTAGTGTAAGCACTTGAGCAGATGTCAAGCTACGCTAAGTTCATGAAAGACTTAGTAACAAAGAAGTGGACAGCCACAATTGAGCTTATGAATAATCTTCATCACTATAGTATTATTGCTACAAGATCCCTTATTGAGAAGAAGAAAGATCGAGGAGCTTTCACAATCTCGTGTACTATTGGAGCTTATAACTTTGCACAGGCTCTCTGTAATTTAGGTACCAACATCAATTTGATATTATCGGCAGTTTACAAGTAGTTGAGCTTAGGAGCCCCCACTCCTACTAAAATGCGACTACTTATAGCAGACAGATTAGTGAAGCGGCTCATGGGGATTTTATGCGATGTGCTAGCCCATGTAGGCAGATTTATCTTTCCCATGGATTTTGTCATTCTAGATTGTGAGGTGATTTTGAGGTTCCAATCATCCTTGGGAGACCATTTCTGGTGACTAGCAGGGCCTTTGTAGATGTAGAGCTTGGGGAGCTGACCTTTAGATTGAACATTGAAGAGGTAAAGTTTAGTGTAAGTGCTGTGATGAAGAAACCCAAAGAGGTGGCTGTAATGTCAGTCATGGATGTGGATGATAATTGTCTTTTTGAAATTCCACTTGAAGAAAAGATGAGTGTGGACACTCTAGCAGCAGTATTGATGAACTTCCTAGAGGATGGTATCACTGGGTACCAAGATACAGTGAATGCTTTGCAAGGCAGGGGGACCAGACCATTTGTCCCGAGAAACTTGAACTTGGACCAGCAGAATAGACCGACTTCACTAGCCAAACCTTCTATTGAGGAGCCTCTTACTGTGGAGCTCAAGAAGATGCCCCAATACTTAAGTTATGGATTTCTGGGCACTATAACACCCTTCCAGTGATTGTAGTTGCAGATCTTCAGGAAGACCAGGTAAGAGCATTGTTGGGGGTCCTCCAAAAGTTCAAGAGAGCTATTGGTTGGACCATTGCAGATATTATAGGGATTTCTCTAGGGATATGTATGCACAAAATCAAGTTAGAGGATAACTGTGTACCCAGCATCAAATACCGGTATAGGTTGAACTACCCATGCAAGAGGTGGTAAAAAAGAAGATTATTAAGTGGATGGATTCTGGGGTGATATACCTTATTTCTGATAGCAGGTGGGTCAGTCTAGTTCAATGTGTCCCAAAGAAAGGGGGTACAATAGTGGTGGATAATGATAAAAATAAGTTGGTCCCTTTGAGACCTGTTATTGGGTGGCAAGTGTGTATAGACTATTGAAAGCTGAATAGATGGACCTTGACGGACTATTTCCCCCTGCCCTTTATGGACCAGATGTTAGACAGGTTGGAAGTAGAGGGTGGTATTATATCTTGGACAGGTACTCGGGCTACAATCAAATATCTATAGCGCCAAAAGAGTAGGAGAAGACCACTTTCACTTGCCCATATGGCACTTTTTCTTTTAGAAGAATGTCTTTCGAGTTATTTAATGCCCCAGCCACCTTCTAATTTTGTATGATGTCGATCTTCTCTGACCTGGATGAAGACACCCTTGAGATATTTATGGATGACTTCTCTGTAGTGGGTGATTCCTTTGATGATTGTCTGTTGAATCTTAGCAGGGCACTACAACATTGTGAGGAGGCAATTTTTGGTGTTAAACTGGAAGAAATGTCATTTCATGGTCAAGGAAGGGATAGTCCTCGGCCATAAGATTTCTAATAAGGGCATAGAGGTGGATAAGGAGAAAATTAAAGTTATCGAGAAGTTGCCACCTCCCATATCCGTGAAAGGCATCCAAAGTTTTCTTGGACATGCAGGCTTCTACCGCTAATTTATTAAGGATTTCTCTAAGATTTCTCACCAACTGTGCAAGCTCTCAGAGAAAGATGCTAAGTTTTAGTTCGATGATAATTGTCGGTAGGCCTTTGAGACTCTAAAGCAAAAGTTAATTTCTGCACCTGTGGTAATTGCACCTGAATGGGCTACCCCTTTTGAGGTTATGTGTGATGCTAGTGGGATTGTTATGGGTGTTATGCTTGGGCAGAAGCATAACAAGATTTTTCACCCTATCTACTACGCCAGCAAGACCTCAATGATACTCAAAGGAATTACATGGTGACTGAGCAGGAATTGCTGGCTGTGGTATATGCATTTGACAAGTTTAGGGCCTACTTATTAGGCACAAAAGTGATAGTGCACACCAACCATGCAATGTTGCAATACCTCATGGCAAAGAAAAATGCTAAGTCGAGGCTAATTATATGGGTTCTCCTGCTAAAAGAGTTTGACTTTGAGGTCCAAGACCAAAAACGATCTAAGAATCAGATAGCAGACCACTTGTTGAGGTTGAAGGATGAGTCTAGAGTGAAAGATTGGTTGAACATCAATGATCACTTTCCCGATAAGCAGGAATTGGTAGCTTTTATTGACCTCATTCCTTGGTTTGCTGCTTTTGCTAACTTTCTGGTGAGTGACATTACGCCAGAGGGCCTTAACCCTCACCAGAGAAAAATGTTTCTTCATGATATGCACAGGTACTTCTGGGGTGACCCATACTTGTTCTAAACATGTGCTGATGGGGTTATTGGGTGTCTGATGGGGTCATCGGGTGTCCACTCTAGAAGCGAAGATGATGAGTATCATAGAGGCCTTTCACTCTTCCTCAGTAGAAGGTCATCATGGTGGTGCCAAGATAGCGAAGAAGATTCTGCAATGTGGGTACTACTGGCCCACCATCTACAAAGACGCCCATGACTTGGTGCTAGGATATGATTAGTGTCAGCAATTGGCCAACATATCTAGGCATCAAAAGTTGTCCATGATCCCTATTCTTGAAGTAGAAATATTTGATGTCTAGGGCATCGACTTTATGGGCCGATTTTTGAGCTCCTATGGCATGAAGTACATCTTTATGGCATGGACTATGTCTCTAAGTGGGTGGAGGCGGTTGCATTGTTGAACAATGAAAGCAAGAGTGTTCTCCAGTTTTTGAGGTGAAACATCTTCTCCAGATTTGGGATACCCAAAACTATCATTAGTGATAGGGGTTCTCACTTCTGTAACAAGGCCTTCTATCCGATGCTAGCTAAGTATGGATTTTGATAGCACATAGTGGCAACACTCTACTCGCAGACAAATGTATAGGTTGGAGTTTCAAATAGAGAAATCAACGAGATCTTGACCAAGTCTATGAATGCTACCAGAACTGATTGGGTGCGGAAGCTCGACGATGCACTTTGGGCTTACAGGACGACTTACAACACCCCCATTGGTATGTTCCCATATCAATTGGTGATTGGTAAAGCCTATCATCTATCGGTGGAGTTGGAGCACAAGGCACTCTGGGCTTTGAAGAAGCTCAACATGAATTTGGATGAGGCTGCTAACTTGAGACTTGACCATCTCAATGAGTTGGATGAGTTTCGCCTTCAAGCATATGATAGTACAGCACTCTACAAGGAGAGAATGAAGATCCAACACGACAAACAAATTGCTCAATGAAGTGTTAGTGTTGGCGATAAGGTACTATTTTCCCAAGTAAGCACAAGTCTAGGTTGTCTGGCCCGTATACGATTATCCAAGTATTCCCCATGGTGCAATTGAGCTAGAAGCAGAAAATGGGGATTGACTCAAAGTAAATGGGCAGAGAGTAAAGCAATACTTGGGTGTTGCGGATGAAGCCTTAGTGATTGAGGTCATAGATATTGACAAAGTCTAAGTAGTCAATATAGTTGCATTATGCCGTGACATTAAAACAAGCACTTCGTGGGAGGCAACCCATGCATTGTAATAGTCTAATAATCTAAAAAAAAGAGCTTTAATTTATATGTCATGCATTTTCTTCTTTTTTGTTTTTTTCAGGTAGGTATAGGTGTGTTTCTAGAGTTTATGAGCCTACGCGAGATAGGAGGCATGACATGAGACTAAGGTTGCCAAAAATTGGCAAAGGAGAGTTCCACGTGCATCTTCACAGGTCGTGTGGCGTGGGATGGCCCATGGCATCTGTTGTATGGTGCACGCATAGTAACGTATATTTTGAATAAGTCCTATCTGACGGGCGGTTCACATGGACCATTACACATTCAACAGCTTGTGTAGTGTGCTATGAAGTATGCACATGCCAGTTAAGCTCAACATTTCAAAATGTAGGTACACTAACGTTCATACAGACCATGCAATGTTAGACGGATCGTGATATAGGTTGTGGCACATGCGTGGTGGGTAAAGTATTCAAAATCCTAAGCATGGCTACATGGACGGTCCAAATAAACTGTGACACATGTCACGGGCAGTGAGGCCGCCCGTGGAGGTGATGCCGGCAAAAGCAAGGTGAGTATTTTCTTTTACCAAGACAGGGGAGACGAACGACTAAACAGACTGTGCCATATGGAACGGGCCATGAGGCCATCCATGGAGAGTGATGGTTGATTGGTCAACATAGTTGACCAAGGGTATTTAAAAACCCTTACTTTGTCTCAATAACTCACTTTACATATTTCCACCTTTTCTCATTCCCCACGACTCTCACTTTCTATCTCACGCCTCTTTCCTCTTAAACCCCAAAAACTTCAATCTTATTTTTTACGATTCGTGAATCCATTCCACGATTCGTAGCTTCATCTTAGTATAGGTTTCTACTTTTTCAAGCAAATCTTTGCCTCCATTGTTGTTCATCAAGTAAGAGCTCAATTTCTCTATCTTTTAGTGTAGATTTTTGTGTTTGAATATGTAGATCTTTGTTCAAAATTATTTCTTTCTTTGTTTAAATAGTCATAATGCATGAAATTGATGTCGGGTGTTGCATATGGTAGTGAAAACCACCATTGTTTAGTTCTTGAAGGGTGACTATGGAAGTTCATGATTGTTGTGGATTTTTATGATAACTCTTGGTAAAATAGTGTTATGCATGCTATTATGTTGGCAGATCGGTGAGTAGGTAAAGTTAAATTGCATCAACTTGTGTGTGTTTACATGTTGGGCTTAAATTTGGTAAAAGGAGGCTTCTTACGGCTATTCACATGGACCATGTGCTTTTACACGAGTCGTGTAACAGTTCGTGATACGCCTCTTAGTCACTGCACTCCAAGTCATTCCACACGGGCCTTATCATGGACCATGTCATGTTACACAGCCCATGTAGGGTCCCCTTGAACCTGTACCACTTAAATTATATTGCTTAAGTTGACTGTAACTTTTATTTCTACATGTTTCTTAAGTACAATTTCCCTATGATAGACCGGGTGACCCACACTTAAGGGTTATTGTTACTTTTATGGCATAGGGGAAGTTTGAGTACCCATTAGTGCGTCAACCTGGTCGTTTAAAAATATTTCTAATGGGTTGTATTTTTTTGTGATACGTGCAGGTCCCATGGGTCTATAAAGAAGGTTAACCAGACTCCGAGACGCACCTGGGTCACGTTGCCATGATTCGCCAATTGTATCATCGAGCCATCAAAATGAGAAGACCTAGGTGATGACTTCTCAAGAGGGTCTGAGGTTCGTTATACGAGAAATGTCTCCCCTCACTCTCCTCGCACTACACGGGCTCGTGCAACAAGCCAGCATAGAGTTCCCTAGTTTGAGAAGGGGGTTCCTTATTATGGGAGTTGAGAAGGAGGCGAAAGCCCAGAGCATGAGGAGGATGCCCCAGAGCAAGAAGAGCAAGTCCAACTGTGCAAACCCTTGAGGCTGACGGGCATGACACTGAGGAGCAGGCCATGAGATC
>DF359680.1:46051-64665 GCA_000787875.1 Solanum virginianum
CGAACTCTTGGATAGTGATGATGAGGCTATACATTTTGCAATCTCCCAAACGATAGATTCTGAAATCGCCAAGTCGCTTATTGTATTTCTGCGGGGGCGTTGGACAGTCCCAGGAGCTAAAGATATTTACACTCATGGGCTGACCAAGGGTTTCGGGGGATTCCAACGGTGGTCAGTCATCCCGGAGTTTTGGGTCCTCATGGACCAACTTGATAGTATCCCGAAAATTAGAGATGTATTTGAATCATATATGTTTGGCTAGATGGTGCAACCACCTGGTTACTATGGGTCCACTATCATTAAGTAGTTTTATTCTAACTATGTTGCTAGTTTATTGAACTCTGTAGAGGGAAATCAGTCTAAAAAAGTAAAGAAGTAGGTCATCGCTGGTAGGTCCCCGCGAGCACGTGTGATGGTGTGTGGTACGAGGATGGATATTTCAGAATCCACCATCAACAGTTCCCTATATGGCCCAGATTATCGAGCCCCTCTAGATGGACTATTCATGGCTAGACACTTGAGGATTATGGATGAGGGGCGAATGTCTGATTCGTTATCTTGGGCTCAACTTATGAAATTGATTGCAGAACAGATCGTCATTTAGGGGCTGTTGTTCCCTGGGTCACAAACCCCAAGGTTCCGATTGCGAAGGCTTCTCTAAATTTTATACCAAAATTTTTATGGTCAGTGGGGCGGACCAGATTGCGGCCCACAGGCAATGACAACACGCTTCAACCTTCACATGCCTTTCTAGTAGTGTGTTTGATGGATAAGTTCGGGATAAATGTGGGTCGTATTATAGCTTTTGAGATGCGGGACCGAGCTCTATCAGATAAAGTGGGCATGACCTTCCCATGCCTGATTCTTACACTTTACAAAGGGGTCGGTGTCCCTACTACACATTATCTGGATAAAAATATGGCTCCAAAGGGCGTAGTCAACATTGCACTGATCAAAGATGTCCAAAATCCTCTGATACGATGTCAAGATCCAAGCCTAGGGCCAAGCTGTGACTGACAAATGGGGAACCCAAAGGAACCCCAAACAAGCCTCGTAGCATATCATTACATATCCTTGATCGCGGAAGCAATAGGATACAACAAGAAATAGTAAATTGGGACAACTGGGGCTAAGGGAAACATTTTCATATCATGAACAACAAGAGTCGATAGAGTCAAACCTCATAGAGTAGATACATAGCATGTCCAATAACACCTCTATTACATAGATAAGAGCGGGGCTAAGACAAAGAAACCGAGCTTACCCTTATAGTCAATACATAACTCAAAGAGACATAGTCTTAATATATAGTAAGAAATCATAAGTAACGTCCCCAGAATGGAGGACTCACCAACAAGCTTGATAGAAGTCGTACTAGCCACGTGGAGGAAGAGGAGGATCAAGAGGTGCTCCGGTTCCTACATGGTGATATCATGTAGGCATAGAATATGCATTAGTACGTTTGAATGTACTAAGTATATAGGATGCAATGCAACAAGAGATAAGCATCGTAGTTGAAATGCATAGAGATAGACAATAGCTAGTATAGTAATAATATGACATGTATGATTAGTGCTTAAGTAAAAACATGCTTACGTAGGACATAACATATGTGTAAGAAGAGACCATTAACTATTGGTGGATCCTCACACCCTACCACCCTTAGTGATGAGGTATAAATACCGTTAATAGGTTGGTGGATCATCGCACCCTACCACCCTTAGTGTCGTAGTACAAATCCCCCGATAGATTGATGGGTACAAACCCCCAACAAGGTTGGTGGATTGTCGTACCCTACCACCCTTAGTACCAGAGTACAAACCCCCCGATAGGTTGATGAGAACAAACCCCCAACAAGGTTACCTAACGCACAACCCCCGGGTAGGGCATGGTCACATTCCCACACTATATAGAGAGCACCATATACATGCATAAATTTACATCAAAACCCTTCGTCAAATCTTACAATAGACCATGGTTTCATAACTCAAAACATAGCAAACAGTCACAATTTCAAGATCTTCAACATAATGTGCAGTGATTTTCATAATAAGATAGACCCAATTGCAAATCAACTTTAAATCATACAAATTAGAGTAAAAGGAATCTTGAGTATCATGGGTGAAAGGAACCCATGAAAGAAACCCACATACCTTAGCTTTGGAGATAAACTTGATGAAGATTGGAGATAGAGACTTGAAGCTTGAGAGGAAATCCTTACATCCGGAGAGAGCTTTGGGACTTGAGCTTAGGAGTAAAATATTGGCTAAGTGTTTGATTGAGTAGTGGGGAATGTTTTGAATGATATGAGGGTGAAACATGATTAAGTGTAGGCATTTTCACATTTGGGAACACTTAGGATCGAAGTCAAAACTGGGTAAAATTTAACACTAGTGCGCGCCCTTAGCGCGTCACCAAGGACGCGAAAAGCTCTTTGGAAATGAAATTTTGGAAAGTCAAAATTGCTAATCGTTTGCTCTTAAATCAGGGTTAGACCCATTTTCCACTCAAAATAACCCCCTAAAAAAGAATATGAAGTCGAATTTTTGATATCGCACATGAATTTTAAGATATATGAAAATTACGATTCCGGGCACTTTAGAGGCACATTATCGGGCACTTTTTAGGGTTGTTGCAATATCTCTCCCTTGGGAATATTCATCCCCGAATGTTAAAGAGGCGTATATGAGAGACACAAACATGACAATATCAGCCCACATTGAAACACAACTATGCACTTAAACATCATTTAAAAATCTCATAATAAGTGTAAAATCTTAGTCAATTTAAACATGAACATATGCAATGACATGAAGACTGAACTTAAGACTTGACATCATATAAAGGACTTAGATCAATACCTTAGCCTTGAGTGGAGTAGGAAAGGTAAGGATATCGGTTATGCATGTCCGTTTCGGCCTCCCAAGTAGCACTCTCAACTTGTTAATTCCTCTAAAGGACCTTAATGGAAGCCACCTCTTTGTTTCTCAACCTCTTCACTTTCCTGTCCAAGATCTGAATCGGAACCTCTTCATAAGTCAAATTATTTTCAATTACACCCACAACATCAAGAGGCATATTGGCATTCGGATCACCCACACATTACCTCAACATGGACACATGAAACACTGGATGAACCAAATTCATTTCTCTAGAAAATGCTAACTCATATGCTACCTTGCCAACCCTTCTCATCACCCTATAAAGACCCACATATCTTGGACTCAACTTGCCCTTCTACCAAAACAGACCACGCCCTTCATGGGCGACACCTTCAAGTAGACCCAATCACCCACCTTGAACTCGAGATCCCTTCTTCTCACATCGATATAAGACTTTTGATGACTTTGGGTCGTCTTCTATCTTTCTCTAATCATTATAACTTTCTCAAGAGCTTTCATAACCAGATTTGGTCCCAACAAACCTACCTCACCAACCTCAAACCAACCAATTGGTGATCTATAACGTCTCCCATAGAGAGCCTCTAATGGAGCCATACCGATACTAGAATGATAGTTATTGTTGTCGGCAAACTCAATCAACGGAAGATGGTCATCCCAACTACCTTTAAGCTCCAACACATATGCTTTAAGCATATCCTTAAGGGTTTGGATGGTCCTCTCAGTTTGGACATCCATTCGAGGATGGGAGGCCGTAGAAAGCTTAACCCTAGTACAAAGACCCCTTTGGAAGGACCTTAAAAAGTGTGAAGTGAATTGTGCCCCATGATCCGATATAATGGACAAAGGAATCCCATCCAACCTTACCAAGTATTGAATGTACAACCTTGCATAATCTTCAACCCCAAATGTGGTCATAATTGGTAGAAAGTGAGCTGATTTTGTCATCCTATAAACCACCACCCAAACGGAATCAAAACCCTTTCTAGTCTTGGGCAAACCAACCACAAAGTCCATATTAATCACCTCCCAATTCCAAGTAGGAATCTAAATGTCTTGGGTTAGGCCACTCGACCTTTAATGTTCGGCTTTGACTTGTTGATAATTATGACAACCGAAAATGAATTTTGCAATGTTCCTCTTCATGCCTCCCCACCAATACACCTCTCTCAAGTCTCTATACATTTTGGTGGAACCGGGGTGGATAGAATAAGAAGAGTTATGGGCCTCATCAAGGATTTTTCCTATCAAACCATCAACAGACGGTACACACAACCTACTTTGGTACCTAAGGGCACCTTCTCCCCCTTGGGAGAAAACCTCCACCTTAACCTCTTTCACCAAGGCCTTCAATTCTAACAAGGAGGGATCAAGATCTTGTTTTGTAATCACTTCATCAACTAAGGAAGACCTAGAACCATCAACAACAATAATACCCCCATTACTAACCTCTTCCAACCTAAATCCCAATCTAGCCAATCGATGCACCTCCCAAGCCATCTATTAATCACCACCATCAACATGAGCTAGGCTACCCATAGACAGCCTACTCGAAGCATCCGCCACCATATTTATCTTATCGGGATGATAATGCACACTCATATCATAGTCCTTAAGAAGTTCTAACCATCTTTTTTGCCTCAAGTTGAGATCCTTTTGAGTGAAGACATATAGTAGGCTCTTATGATCGGTGAACACATCAACATGCACCCCATAAAAATAATGACGCTAAATCTTTAAAGTAAACACAACGACAGCTAACTCAAGATCATGGGTAGAGTAGTTCTTTTCATGCACCTTGAGTTTTCTAGAAGCATAGGCTATGACCTTACCATTTTGCATCAACACACAACCCAAACCAACCCGGGAAGCATCATAATACACAACAAATCCCTCAAGCCCATCCGGTAGTGATAATATATGAGCGGACACAAGCTTATCTTTCAATGTTTGGAAGCTCCTCTCACATTCATTGGTTCACACAAACTTAACCTTCTTTTGAATCAATTTTTTGACATGGGAAGCAATAGAAGAGAACCCATTCACGAACCTCTAATAATACCCCGCTAAGCCTAAGAAACTCCTAATGTCTGATGGGATCAATGGTTTAGGCCAACTTCTAATCACATCGGTCTTCTTTAGATGCACCTTAATACCATACCCCGACACCACATGTCCTAGAAAGGCAACCTCCCTTAACCAAAATTCACACTTTTCATATTCTGCATATAATTTCTCCTCCCTCAATCTTTGCAAAACAACCCTCAAATAAGTCTTATGCTCCTCCTCACCCTGAGAATAGATCAAAATATCATCAATGAAGACCATAACAAAGGAATAAAGGTAGGGTTTAAAGACTCTATTCATTAGGACCATGAAAATGGTCGGTGCATTGGTCAACCCAAAAGACATCACCACAAATTCATAGTGCCCATACCTAGTCCGGAAGGCTGTCTTGAGAATATCACACTCCCTTACTTTCACTTGATGATATCCGGGCCGAACATTCATCTTAGATAAATGGTCAGCCCCTTGCAATTGGTCAAACAAATCATCAATCCTTGGAAGAGGAAATCTATTCTTGATGGTGACCCTATTGAGTTGCCGGTAGTCAATACACATCCTAAGAGATCCATCCATCTTTTTCGCAAACAATACAGGGGCACCCCAAGGTGATTGGCTAGGCTTAATAAATTCTTTCTCCAATAAGTCCCTCAATTGCTCCTTCAATTCCTTTAACTCCGTCGGGGCCATGTGGTAAATGGGAATAGAAATGGGTTGAGTATCGAGGATGAGGTCTATGCCAAAGTCTATTTTTCTTTTGGGAGGAACACCGGGAAGGTCATTTCGGAAGACACCAAGAAACTCACTTATAACTGGAACTGACTCTATGGGAAGGACTTTAGACTTCACATCCCTAACCCTTGCAAGATGGTAAAGACACCCCTTAGAGATCAACTTACAAGCTTTAATGCAAAAGATGAATCTACCCTTGACCACCATATCTTAACTTTCCACTCAAGGACGAATTTGTTTGGAAATTGGAACTTGACCCTACGAATTCTACAATCAATAGAAGGATAGTATGCATGCAACCAATCCATCCCAAGAATTATATCAAAATCAACCATGTCTAACTCAACAAGATCACAAGGCAAGATTTTATGCAAAATGCAAATAGGATAACTTCTACAAACTTTTCTAGCAATAATAGATGCACCAATAGGAATAGACACCTCATATGACTCATGCAACAACTCGGGGTCAACATGGAACTTTTGGGCAACAAAGGGGGTAACAAAAGAGAGTGTGCTATTAGAAGCATGAGAGGACCCTTGGCCTTGGTGCATCCGGACACCCTTTCAGAACTGACCCTCGAAACGGGCCCTTTTGGCCTTATGACCCCTCCTCTTCCTCAATTTCTCCCCTTCCATTTGCTCAACAAAGGTCATCAAACATGACAAGTCCAAGTCACTAATTTACATGGCAGACCGGCACTCTTCACTAACCAAGTCAGACACACCTATCACAAATTTGTTCATCCTAGATCTCGAGTCGACCACCAAATGTGGAGCATATTTTGAAAGTTGGGTAAGCTTGAGGGCATACTCCCTCATACTCATAGACCCTTGTCTTAAATTCATGAATTCCATAACTTAGCTTCCTTAAGTTCAAAGGGGAAAATCAATTAAGGCAGACCACCTTGAACTCCTCCCAAAGTACCACATAGTTAACTCTTTTTTCCTTTTTCCATTAGTTGTACCATATTTGTGCTATCCCCTTGAGTTGGTAGGCCACCAACTCCGTCTTATCCTCCGGCCTTACACCTATAATGGACAAAATTTTCTAGACCTCAAGAATGAACTCTTGGGGGTCCTCACTCACCTTTGACCCATGAAATTTTGGGGGATTCATTCTCATGATATCTCTTACCCGAGAGGCTGGTGTAGGAGCATGAGGGGCTTAGGCCCCTTGGTTGGCTTGATTAGCCACCACTTGTGCAAGCAAGGTGAGAGCATCCCTAAGCTCTCTATTAGTTGGTTGCTCCTCAGGCGTGCGGGCTCATTTTCCCCTCGTATTAAAGTTATATGTGGATCCACTAGTAAGTCTAAAAAGATAAAATCCTCCGATGACATGTAGTTATGGAACTAAAGATTACTACTAGGAACCCCTTAATCGAGTTCCCACCTCAGAGTCACTCAGTGCTAAGTCAAAATCTCACGAAATACTTGTCATAGATTAGTCTTATCATAATTCTTAAAGCTTAACATATGGAAAGATAAACGATAACTACCAATCCAATTCATAAATATGTTTTCATAATATAGCTCATTTTCATGGTGATTCATGTATATTGGTGTACGTCTTCCATCATTACGAATCTTTGCTTAGATGAGTAAACTTACAATCGTTCACATTTGTCTTGCATAAGCATCATAAAGCTTGATTCATACTTGTCATGCAGTATTCTTGAAAATCTTATAAGTTCGTGATCGTTACTTGTAATGACAACTAGAGTTATTTCATTTTGTAGGACTCTACAAGATGAGTTTTATTTCATTCGGGTTTTCTTGTAATGACAACTTGTAATATAAGGCTTGTCAAGTTTTTAGAACTCTACAAGATGAGTCTTATTTCATTCGGAGTTTCTTAAAGACTACATGCCTATATGAATGGTATTATATTTTCTTGAAAAGATATCTCAAATATCTCATATGTTCTGGGGATATTCATTAAGAGATCAAAGTATGGCTCAAGGAGGTCAAAATCATCTCACGTTTAAGAAATACGCCACTAACGCACTGAAAAAATCTCAAAAGAGAATAATAAGGGAGAAACAGATTTTTATCCACATTATTTATTAATTAAATTATATTTTTTCATATTTTATTTATAATTGTAATTTATTTTCTATTACTTTAAAACAAATAGAACTAGTATTATTAACAGATGATATTTGTGTTCAATTTCACACAACTTAAGAAAAATATTTTTATCCTTTTCTATTTACTTTTAATACTCAAGGTAGTGAATTGGTTGAATTGATTTATTTTAAACTAAAAGTCAAAATGGGAGGGATTATTTGCAATTATTAGGACCGAAGAAGTGTAGTACTACACAACATATAACACGAAGACCGAAGCCCAATCGTCCCTCCAACTTCAAATGTCTGAACAGAGACAATACTACTAGTCTTTTTCTTCTTCCTATTCCTTTTCCCAAGTAAAGCGAAAAAAAAAAAAATAACACCATTGGAAGCAAAAGTTAAAAGTAGAACCAAAAAAAGTTTTTATCTTTACTTTTCCTTTCTAATAGCAACTAATTCCATAGATCCGCAGCTCAAAACCCTCAACATTTTCTCCTAAAGTATTAGCTTTATGCTCTATACTTCTTTAGAGATGGGTTGTCAAAGATTAGGTTTTTAATCATTACTTTTGTTGGTCATCCCAATTCTTGATTTGGGGTTTTCAGCGATGTTGGTTGTTTGAAGAAAATTTTCCGTTTTCCTTAAAGGAAGTTGAAAATATAAAAAGAGGGTTGATTGTTTTTGGTGTAAAAATGATTCAGTTGTTGTTTATGGTTGTTTGTTTGGAGGGTATGGTGGCATTTCTTCTAATGGTGAAGATTGGGCCACTGAGGGAACTGGTAATGAAGTGCTTGGATCAGGTGAAGATGAGAAAGGGTACAGTTTTAACCATTGCTGGTACCATATCAGCTATCTTATTTTCCAACTTTATTAGTATTATCAAGATTCAAAACAAGGGGGC
Source organism: Solanum virginianum (assembly GCA_000787875.1). Taxonomy (NCBI): domain Eukaryota; kingdom Viridiplantae; phylum Streptophyta; class Magnoliopsida; order Solanales; family Solanaceae; genus Solanum; species Solanum virginianum. The sequence goes on from DF359680.1 coordinate 54,720, forward strand.
TAAGATTGGTACAATGACTCCAATGGATCAGGTTTTGTGGAGAACCAACTTGTTAGAGGCTACTCTCATGGGTATCACTTTTTAAATAACTCAATTACATTCTCTTCTTATTGTTACTGCTCTTGCAAATGAAATTCAGATTTTGTTTTCCTTGGTAATTGTAGGAACTGAACTTAATTGAATTGTTTGTTGTACTGAAAGAAAACAGCTGGTTTGAAAGGAGATACTTTAAGAATGGAGCTTTTACCAATATGAGCTAATCATTGTTGAGATTTGATAAGAAACTATCACTTGTTCTTCTCTATTCCTCTCTTGTATCTTCATGTGCACCGGTTTGAGCTTAGTTGATTGAAAAGCTAAATCTTATATATTCTTTTTTGTTGGGTTTGGGGGAAGGGGGGAATTGTTGTTTCCCAGGTGTTAAAATATGCTTTATGCAATTGACACAGTTTCTTGTGGAGCATTAATTCCTCCGAATTCTTCATCTTAATTTAGGGATAATAGTGAGTCTACCAAAGTAGCAGCTTCAATGCTGGTCACTGGAAAAGCTTTGCTGTTTTTGTCTCTTAACAACATTCAAATTTTAATAAAGTAGTTCTCTAAAATATATAGGCATTTGAAGAGAAAGCTGTCTAGAAGTTGTCTAGAAGTCGTTTTACTTTAAGGTAGTAGAGTCATATCGCAGCCATTGCTGTTGATATTTTATTGATGGCACTTCCACTGTTTCAAAATGTTCATCTTATACCTTTAGCTAAATAAATGTCTCTCTTGTTCGGGTATTCTCTAATGATGTTGTTTCGTAAATTCCATTTGATATGACATGATTATGGAGTCAGAATGTGCAATTGTAGGTAGTATGTCAAGATTTACAATTAATTGTCTGAGTGAAGCATCTAACTTACAAGTCTCAAATTGTAGTAGTGTGTAGATCCACTTCTGCAATTAGGTTTTAAGGTTGAGAAAGTATTAGCGTTGGTGTAGCAGTAAAAATGGATTTATATTTTTAGGTCTCGTCGTAACTTAAAATCTGAAGTATCCTGGATACTGCACGCTATTGAAATTTTGCATTTTAGTGTTTTCTTATTCATTACTTATTTCCTTTTTTGCTAATTTGAATGGCATATATCACACAGGATTTTCCCTGTTTCTTGGATTCTTAATTGATCGTATGCACCATTACCTTCGGAAACTGATTGTTTTGCGGAGTAGCACGGGATCTTCAAAGAAAGAACTTGAAAGGCTTGAGAAAGAAAAGCTGCAGCTCAGGGAGAAGGCAGATAAAGCTGCTGAGGAAATAAAGTTATTGCAGAAAGAAATCTCTAGTTTGACGGAGATATTGAAGAAGGTTAAGTTGGAGTCAAAGGAGAAAGACAAACGTGTTGAAACTGCAGAAGCTCATGTTGCCGCTCTCCAAAAACAAGCAGCAGATCTTCTTTTAGAATATGACCGTCTATTAGAAGACAATCAAAATCTTCAGAATCAAGCTCATGGTTATCGGAGTTGAGAAAATAGATAAGAGTTAGTTGGTTCATATTTTACAACTTTTTGATAACTGTCTTGTTGATTGAACATTATGTACCTGCATGTCTTGACCCTTCTTTTATCAGAAGGGATTTTGGGAATTGTTATGAGAATCTTGTAGAATTGTTTTTCAGATATAGACATTGTTAAATCTGCCAACTCCAAAGTAGTACAAGCAATCGTTACATGCATTTCTATTGTCACCTTGATGGAACTTGCAGGACAGTTGATTCTTCAAGATACCACACACCACCTTGGTAGAAATTTTCATTGGTTTGCCTCTCTCAGAAAAGAAGTGGAAGCAACTCATTTCCTGCCCTCAGATAGAATGTGATCGAAGCAACAATTTACATTAAATTATAATTTGCTTTTTTTGCTAGACACATTCTTAATTTTTAAATATCCTGCAGTGTCAGTGCACCACCAGGAGACTGGTTTAGACGACTCCTAATATTGAATCTGGCCCAAAAATTCTAGGGGTTGGGGAAAACAGGCAGCAAAAGTATCCTTCTTCTTATCCACCAGAGGAAACCAGTCCATAAGTTCTACGGACAACCATAATAAGCTTTTAGGTGGACCTCTGATTGAAGGCCAAGGCATCAACAATACATTTTCCTCGTATTCTAAGTTTTTATCCAATATCTCACAGGATCATACATCTTTACATGGAAAGACATGTTTCACCAGTAGCCACCACAGGAACATGTTCCATCCTTAAAATGATGAAATCGTTTAACATCCCTTACAAAAATCTCTCTTTTTACTATAACAGAGATAAACTTTGTTACTTCATGGCAGTCACCACAGACCCTCAGGTTCTTTGTGATAAGCAATCTGGTTCCTGGTGCAGTGTTTAAGAGTCCAAAAGCAATGGCAAGTCTCTCACTATGGTTATGCAACATTTTCACTTTGACATTTTCTTCAAGATTCTGCAGCACAAAGTCGGTGTTTGGGACATAACCCATAGCTTTCATCTCAGTCTCCAGATTGCACAGAAGTCCCATTATCTGTTCACATTGAGGGTGACTTGTATCATCCATAAGAAAAGCATGGAGTCTCCCACTTACCTCTACTACACTGTAGCCAGGAACTTTTGCCATTCCGGTCTTTTTCATAAGCTTCCTCACTGCAGCTGCTTTTTCCCACATTTTTGCTGCTGCAAAGAAATTCGCTACTAATATGAAAGTACCTGTGCTCTCAGGAATTAATTCAAGTACCTTGTTTGCCGCCAATTCTCCGATGGAAAATTTCTTATGCTTGTGGCAACCAGATAGAAGGGCAACCCAAACAGCAAGCCCAGGTTTAGTTTCCATAGAAATGATGAGATCTTTAGCTTCTTCGACTTCACCAGCTCGAGCCAAAAGATCAACTGAACATGCATAATGCTTCTCAGAAGGTTTAATTTTGTATTCATTAATCATGACATCAAACCAATGCCGGCCTTCCTCCACTAATCCTGAGTGACTCAAAGCTGAAAGAAGAGCAGCAAAAGTTGCATGATCTGGTTCTATCTTGTCCTTCATCTGCTGGAAAAGGGTAAGTGCCTCTCTTCCATGCCCATGGATCCCATAGCATGCTATAATCGTATTCCAACATATCAAGTCCTTAGAACTGATGCTGTCATAAAGGGCACGAGTATTCCTACAGGGCATTTTTCGAAATACACGAGAAGCTATCTCCAACTCTCCATTCTTGGCATACATATCAACAAGGCTAGTCAGCATATTGACATCCATAGGAAGGGCTCTGCGGATCATATGTCCATGAATTGATGAACCTAATTTTGTGTCTGCGGTATTAGCAGAAGCCTGCATCAAACCCAACATAACAACACCATCACCTACCATGCCTTCCCTTTGCATCCTCCTATACAGATCCACAGCCGCTCTCCCTTCCCCACTCTGTACAAAACCCGTTATCATCGTAGTCCAACAAACAACATCCCTCGTCTGCATCTTCTCAAATACAGCTGCTGCTTTATCCATGTTCCCGCATTTTGCATAGAGGTTCAAAACAGAGGACCCAACAAAGACATCATTTTCATAGCCACACTCAACCACCTTTTCCCATATCTCTTCACCCTTCTCCAAATCCTGCAATATTGCACACGCCTTAAGTGTAACAGTAAAAGTTGAGCTATCAGGTTTGACACCTTCAAGAACCATTTGATTATAAACATTTAGAACCTCAGCAGGGAAGTCGTTTTTAGAAAAGGCAATAATCATGGCATTCCAAGTATCTACTCTCCTGAGGGGAATTTTATCGAACAATTTGTAGGCAGATTTGAGATCACCCAGTTTGCCATAGGATGATATCAATTGGGCAATGGAGTTTCCATGGGAAAATAGGCCAGATACTACCACAAGAGAGTGGATTTGAGGAATCAATGCGCTATGTTTACATCTCAATAAGAGAGGTTTGAGTTCATTTGGTGAAAAGTTCTTAAAGCGCATTGGGAATTTGGGTTTAAGCAGGTAATCCAGCTGGAGGGAAACAAATGGACATTTCTAATCAAGACACTGGGGAAGGGGAGATTGGGACCAGGATTACAATGTTGGGACGGAAGTGAAAGTTCAGCTACTCAATCTGAGCTACTAACATTCCCCAATTAATTATTTCTTTGAGAAATATTCAACGAATTTTCAATGAGCTTCCATAAATTACATATTATTATCACACAATTCTTAGATTCTTTCAACTCTTTTCATCTTTTCAACAAATTCCACAATCCCATTCACAAAAGTTTTGCTAATTCAAAATTTTAGTTTTGAAATTAAAGGGATCAACAAAATCAGTTACTCAAAGATTTTCCACTCTTAAACCTTCTCCTGATTCTAAGCAGCGCATAGATTCTTTCTTCTATGTTCTTTTGTTATTTATCTGGATGGGGGTTACAATACTGGGCGTGGGATATAATAATTAAAGGATATATTCTATTTCTATAATATAAAAGAGCCGGAGAAGAATCACTGATATTTTAGTAATTTTAATTTTATTTAAGGATAATAATAATAATGATCAAAATAAAAATCTAGAAGAATACATATTCTTACTTTTATTGTAGACCCACAAGGATATTTTTGTAATTGTGTTAAATGAAGAGTTTCTATTAATTAACTTCTCGCAAACAATAATAAATGTTAAGTTTGTTTGAACATGTTTTAGAAAGAAGATTTTCCTTTAATTTAAAATAAAATGTGTTTGGATAGTTGATTTTTTGCTCCTAAAAATGCTTTTAAGGATCACTGTGTAAACATATTTTGGTAGTAAGTTACATAATATGACCATTACTAAAGTTCGTATTTTAATTATTAAAATATTCATCGGCGACACTCATACAACAATGAATTTATATTAGCTATTAATAATTAGCGATGGAGTAGTGATGAAGTTCAAATAGTCTTAAAAATAATGTATCGATATTTTTTTATATAATTTAAAGAAAATATAAAATTTAATGCCTAAAAGAGAAAACAATGTTTGACTATCAAGAAATTAATATTCATTGAAATATTAAAAGTTATTAGTTTTTTATTTTTATATGGGATATTTTCTTAATATCAAATATGATAAACTATTTAACAAAGAAAATTTGAAGAAAAAAATTTAATATTCAAATTAAAAGCTTTGAGTAGTGTTGGATAGGTCAATCACTAGACTACTCTGGAATAAGTCAAGCGCTGGAGGCAAGAACGAGTAAATCGAATTTCAAGGTACCTTTGTTGTGAAAGACTGATAGAGAAAAAGAAAATCATACTCGTATTTGCTTTTACTATTTTTAATCACCGAGGAAATTCATCCTAGATTATTCCATCAAATGGCAGACTTGTGGTTAGGAAACTATACTAGTGACCTACCTAATTTATTGTAGAAATTTTCGCGATCAATGATTGGAGTTTGGACCATGCAAATTAAAAATATTTTTTAGTGACTAAAGAGAGAGATTACTCAACCTATTTCTGTATCACTCATGATATATCAACAGTCGGACATTCATCGCAAGTGCATTATTTCACTTTTGCACATACGTATTTCACTTCTGCACAGCAAAGTTATGAAAATTCACGAGAAGCGATTAAGCGTCTTGTGTGTGCCACTTTTATTATGATTATGCATATTGCTTATTATGATGTTATGATTTTCTTGTTGTATTGCATCCCATATACTTAGTACATTCAAAGTACTGACACATACTTTGCCTATATGATATCATCATGTAGAGATCGATGCTCCTCCTCGACTGACATGTGGCTAGATTTGGATTGTGGAAGATCAAGACCTGGTGAGTCCTCTAGTTCAGGGACAATATCCTACCTTCATTTCAAGCTTAACTTGTACTAAGACTTTATGACTATTTCAATGTATTTCTTTGCTATTTCTATTTGAGGGTGAGTTAGGAATATGTCTTAGCCTCCGTCAAGTCTAAGTTAGAGGTATAATTTGACATGTATGACGATGATGGTTATGACTTGTGTTGGTTTTATGTTTGTCTCTCCCTTTGTCCCATTTTCTTTATTAAATTCCGCTTTTATTTATGTTCATTACCTATGAAATGCTTGATGAATGCTAAGAGACTTGGATGAGGTTCCTTCGAGTTTCTCATCTGCTGTGTTACGACTAAACGCTAGGCTTGGATCGTGACATTTCTATAACAAAGAATTCAGCTATTTAGGTATGTTCAAAATTGAATCGAAACAATTACCTAAATCAAAAAAAATTATTGATTTATTGATAACAGGTTATTGGTTTAGCAGTTTTGGTAACGGTTTAAATTTATCATTGAGTTATCGATTCTTAACGATTGTAGGTTTTTTTTTAATGGATTAATTGATAACCCGATAATAAATTAAATAATTATATCTGTACTATTTGATATATAAAGTCTTTGATAGTTTCATACTTTTATTTTTTACTGTCTCAAACTCTCAGTTATTCTACAATCTGATAGTGTTCGATTTTGAGCAAAATGTAATTTGTCAACTCATGTGTATGGTTCATTTGATTTATCACATTCTGTTGGTGTATATGCATTTTATTATTAAAACAAAAAAATATTAAGTGCATATGTTAGTGGGTATAAATTGTGGTATAATGGTTATTAGTGTTAATTCAGAAAAATGACTTTGATTTTTTAAAAATTTGATTTAATACTTAATTAATTTAAGTATAAATCAAATTCTCAAAATTTGAAAGAGTCGCCACCTAATTTTATGGATAATCAGGAAACAAAAAAACAGTATAAAAGACCTAACTCTCAAAATTTGAAAGAGTCGCCACCTAATTTTATGGATAATCAGGAAACAAAAAAACAGTTTAAAAGACCTAACAAAAAAATCTTTTAAAAAAATACCAAAGAAGGGTTTGGGTTAAATTTTCACTTTGAGAAGAACTTAATCACTCAAAATGGCTGCTAACGTGCGATTAACCGACGATTAGAAAATTGACTAACTTTAAAAGATTTGATTGACTTTGAAAAAAGTTGACTAGTTTAAAAGTTGACTAATTTTAAAAAAAATTGACTAAAATTTAAAAAAAAAATGACCAAATGTGAAAGAATTTGACAAAACTTGACAAAACTTTGAAAGAAATGACTAATTTTGCAAAATTTCCACTAAAACCCAATTTGTAGAAAACAATTCTATCATTAAAGAGGAATCAAAAGAAAATCAACATAAGTGACAAACATGTTGGAAAAATTAATTAGGTTAAAAAAACAAGAAGTAATAATACATATAAACAAGTTAATATTAATATTCACACAAATATAAGCAAATAAATAAACAAATAACATAATTTAAAGAGAGTCAAGGATTGGGCTTTTGGCCCACTTTTCTTTTTTTTAATTTCCAATAATTGGGTCTGCCTGCCCTTTTAAATTTTGCCCAGCTGCTGCTCCTTGGCCCATTTCCCTGTGCTGCTGTGTATACACATGTATATTAGTGTATATAGTACAATTCTTGCTTTCCGGAACCTGTATAACAACTTCTTTTCCAAATGAAAAGGTTGACTCGAAGAAGAAGAAGTTTGGGCCTCCATGGCCCAACGAAATGCAAACGATAAGAGAGGAGCCCATTTAGGACTCCAAAATGTTTCACATACAACAAAACAAGTAAACATATAAGCAATATAATTCTAAACACGTAAATTTAAACTAAGATGATTATCTACCAAGTATTAGTAACAAGCATGAGGAACAAGAGCAGACACTTGTAAAAAGAAAAAATGTGAATAAAGAAGTCAATAGTAAACCCCCAAATAGAAATCCCAGTGAAATTATTATGAAAGTGATAGCTTACTCCTAATACTAAACAAAGACTCAACAATATACAACAATAGTAAATTCACTAGATATTCTAATTCTCAAGCAACTAATCGCACATAGATTAAACTAGAGACCAACAATACAAGCTGAGAGAATCACCAGGTTTGCATTAACCAGTGGACTAGATCCTTTAATAACGAGAATACATACAAACAGTGACATGCGAATAGAACAAAATAGGATGAAGAACACTGGAGTGATGAACAGAAGAAAACTAGTCAATTTCATGTAGGATAAACTACTATCAGTGTCTATTTAGATGCTAAAGTATCAAGCAAAGAGTTCAAGACAAGGTACAATAAACTACTCTTTAAACGGAGAGACATGACTACATGACTAGCCACAAAGAATGCACGCTTGAACAAAATACAAACTTTCCAGTAACTAAACTTAAGCTTACATAAGAAGAACATGCTTAAGTTAAAGTAAACCCAAAGCCTTCAGCGACCATTTTTCAAAATGAAGACTGGAAACAAAAAGAGAGAAAGACAAGAAGCTGAAAAGGTTTAAAAAACCCGCAAACTCTTTGACGTAGATTAAAGAATAAACAACTAATGTGCTGATTTGTTCAAAGCCAAACAAAGACTAATTTTGTAGCATGTACTCATAGATTTGAAGACAGGTTTACATCTATTTAGACATGTTAGAAAGAGTTTGTAATTAATAAAAGAGATTAGCCAGCAACTCATCTTCACATCACATCAGTAGATAACCATTAAAAGTAAATACAACTCAAATAAAATGTCAAACAAACAGATTAAGATATTCACATGTTTGACAGTATCAAAACTAAAATAGAGATGCCAGATGATCTCAATCAAGAAAACAAGGGTTCACAGGCCATCTCAAAATAAACCAAATAATTAATTTCAAATCAAAGCCAAAACCTGAACCAAAAATATGAGCAAGAATCACAGATATTGGTGAAATCATTTGATCGAAACTTAAGCTCATATTAGGGAGGAAATCAACCACAGGATGACATTACTAATTTTCATACAAAAAAAAAAGATGAACCAGCAAAACAGAACAGGAAGCAACATTAACCAAAGAAAGAGTAAAACATCAGTAAACATCCAAAGTAAGCTCTTAACGTGTTAAAACTTCAAACATTAATAAGCAAGTCCTGTTAGGCATGAACTGAGACAGTCACTGGTTGGATATTTGAGAAAGTTTATCAATTGAAACAGTGTTTATCAATAACTCTAATAAACTGTTTAAAGGCTAACCAAAACATCACATAATGATATCTCAGAGTCAGTAAAGAAACAACCAGTGCCTACATTTGAAACCAAGTTACATTGGCAATTCGTTAAATGCAAAAACGACTAGAAGAAGACTGAAATGAATGACAGCTTAAGACATTGACAACCATTTTAAGCAGGGATGTGTGTACGGGGATCAAATAGGAGAACAACTACTTCAAAGGTTAAGACAAGCTAAGATAGCACAATTAAAACCTAGTGAGTATGAGACTATAACTCTCCTCATATCATATTACTGAAGGCTGAAACACAGAAATAAGAGAAAACAAAATAAGATAACATAGCCAATGCATTTACCCATAACTCTAGTAAACCTTTTAGACTATTAAAACCAACTGAAAATTATACGAAAACATTTATGACCATGTAAAGAAGCAACCATCAACTAGACTTGATATTAAGGTCGATAGATAGTTCACGAAAAGCTAATATGACTTAGAAGAAAACTACAATGAAACAATGGACAGCAGCTCAAGACACTAATATACACATTTCTTGTCAACACAAGTGAATCCTCAAGAACATTGGAGACAAGTCCAGACATGAACCCAAACAGTATTTCTAACATCATTCAAATAGCTATACACTAATTAAACAGACGAAATATGAAATCCAAACATCATGATTATCCGAATAAATCTCAAAGTTCACATGCATCAACCATCATTTAAAGAAGAAAACAAAATAAAGACGAGGATGTTACCTCTTTGGGAGCAACGACTGGGACTTTAAAGGAGCTGACGCAGATTCTCACGCCAAGAATATGAACCCCTTGTCTTCAACATTGGACCCTTTTATGTTTTAACGAACTTCGAGTAGAAAGATGGGATTCTTTCCA
>DF359679.1:4283-48866 GCA_000787875.1 Solanum virginianum
CTTATTGGAGTGTGATCATCAGATGTCATAAATTATGGTGCACTGGCCGGGGAATATGGCTAGGTTTTGATTTATTTCACTATCAGTTAGTTCTAGTATTAATTTCTAGAGTCTCGTGTATTTTACCTTTGTTTGTTTTATTTTTGTTGTTTGATTTTATTTGTAGAGTGTACTAGGTTGTATGCCCAACACAAGGAGCCAAGGCATTCCCTTAGCTCCACTCAATTGGGAAATCCACTGACTACCAAGAAAAATAGCTCAAGTGAATAGGGATATCAAGATTGAGGAAGATATGAATATGAATGAGGATATGGGAAGAGAGGAGAATCCACAATAGAGGGGTAACAGGCCACATCTCAGGGACTTCAATGAAAATGCTTATGGATAGAATCAATATCAATTGAGCCCTATGGCTGTGGACATTACTGGTGCTATAGTACTGCCTTCTTTACCAGCAGATACTAAGTTTATGGTATCCAATGGATTGCTCCAAATGCTCCAAAACTATGGACTATTCATAGGACTACCTTCGGAGTATCCCCGTCGTCATCTTCAAAATGTGGTGTTTAGTTACAAGAGTGTCATAGGGACACAAATCCTTTCTCTTGATGTTTTTAGTTTAAGAGTCTTTCCACTATCATTGACTGCAATGCACCTATATGGTTGTTCAACCTTCCTCCGGGTACTATCACAAGTTGGCTGAGCTTCAGAGAGTATTCCTTGAAAGATATTTCCTATGATCTAAGAAGTTGAAGCTCAAGGACTAAATCTACAACTTTTAGCAATTGTCGATTGATTCTATTAGCACAGTGTGGGAGAGGTATACTAAATGCTTGAGGATGGTCACTGATCATAAGATTATCGATGATGCCTAGGTTGAGATTTTCTATCGGGCGCTTGATGAGAATAATCAAGCTTACACTAACACAATCATGGGAGGCATGTTCCTAGACCAACCTTTTGCACTGATAACTGCAAGGATGGAGCAAGTGGTCAAAATAAATAGAGCACGTGGTTAATGAGAGTGAGGTGTGATGAAACCTTCTTATGAGGTTAACACCAATAATGAGCAAGCAAGGGTAAATGAAGAGATCATGGAGCAACTTGCTCAACTTCGTACAAGTATGGACTTGGTTTTAAAGAAAAATCAAGCAAGTGCTAAGGCAGTCACTCACCAGCGTCCGAAGGCTCCTACCTATATTGATCCATTCTTTGATAAGGATGCATGTTTTGTAAGTAACCAAGTGGTAGGTTTCTAGAACAACTCCCAAGGGTCCAATTTGGATTATTAGAGGTAAGGGTTCGAGAATCAAGGTAGGAACTTCAATCGAGATAGAATGTATAGAGATAATTGGGGAAGATACTATGAGAGAAAGAGAGTGCCAGATGTTGAGTGGGGAAGAAGAGAGGGCTACAAGAATGGTCCTTATGTGCCACCTCACAATCGTGATGTTGGATCAAGCAACTCTAGGATTAAAGAAATGTTTGAAAATTTGTTGAAGCGAGCTGACCGCCAAGATGAGACTTTAAATGGAATGAAAGCAGATATTTGAAGTATCAACCAAAAAATAGTTTCATTTGGTGGTGATTAAGCAACTAGAACAATAATTCAGGCAAGTTTCTTAATAATTGAATCAACACCAAAAGGGCACCCTACCAAGCAATACAGTTCAAAACCCAAAGAATGAAGGGTATTGCATGGCAGTCATGACTCAAAGTGGCAAAAGTACCATAGAACCCCTAGACCAATAGTCATGAATAGAAGCAACAAGAAAAGGGTAGAGGAGAAGAAAAAAGCATATGACACGAATGAGCAACCCAAGAAATACAAAACTTTTCAAGGCCTCTACCACCTTTTCCCCAAATGCGTGGAAAGAAAAAAAGAGAATGTAAGTTTAAATAGTTTTTGGCAGTTCTTAAAAAATTGTCAGTAGACCTCCCTTTAGTTGAGGCCCTTGAGAGGATGACGAGTATGCTAAATGGATGAAAGATTTGATCAAGAAGAAGCAAAGAGTTTGCCAAGACCTTTCCCAAAATTTTCAACATTACAGTGCCATCACCATAAAATTTTTAGCACAGAAGCGTGAAGATCCAGATACATTCACCATACCATACACAGATGGAGAACTTGCATTTACTAGAGCACTATGTGATTTGGGAGCCAGCATTAACTTAATGCCTCTTGCCATATTCAGAAAGTTTAGGTATGGCAGCCTTGTTCCTACGAAGATGAGATTGCTGATGGCAGACAGAACGGTTAAGAAGCTCGTGGGGATACTCTATGATATGTTAGTCAAGGTAGATAAATTTATATTCATAGTAGATTTTGTTATATTTCACTATGAAGTTTATTTTGCAGTTCCTATCATCTTGGGAAGACCTTTCTTAGCCATAGGTAAAGCATTGGTTGATATGGAAAAGAGTCTGCTTACTTTCATGTTTAGTGGGGAAGTAATTGTGTTTTAAGTGAACCAACAAGATAGAAAAGGCTGTGAGTTTCATGTTGTCTCAATGATTGAAAGGAGTGAAGATGATAAAGTGGAAATCCCAGTTGAATTGAGGCTAGGAGTTGAACCTTTGGCAACTGTGTTGATGAGTTTTGATGGCGAGAGTATTCTTAATTATGAGAAAACAGTTAATGCTCCCAGCTTGTCGTTTGGGACAAGGTGACAGTCCAGACTAGAGTTGGATTTGAGCAATAGGGAAACCCCACCTACTAAACTATCTATAGAAGTACAACCTAAGCTAGAGTTGAAGGCATTACTAATACATGTGAAATATGCATACTTGGGAGATAATAATACATTACCCATCATAATTTTAGCTGATTTAAGTGAAGAGCAGGCAGAAGCTCTTGTTCCAGTCCTAAAATAATTCCAAAAGGTAATTGGATGGAAAATTGCAGATATCATTAACATACCTCCTGCGCTTTGAACACACAAGATTCAACTCATCAAAGATTATAAACCAAGTGTTGAACATCAGAGGAGGTTAAATCCTCAAATAAAGAAATGTTCGGAAAGAGATCATCAAGTGGTTAGATGCAGGGGTGATCTACCTTATTGCAGATAGTGAATGGGTGAGCCCCATGTAATGTGTCCCAAAAAAGGAGGGTATCACCGTGGTGCGAATGAAAAGAATGAGTTAATCCTAATGCGACCAGTTACTAGATGGAGAGTGTGCAAGAACTACCAGAAAGTGAATGCTTCCACTGAGAAAGACCATTTCCCCATGCCATTCATAGATCAATTGCATGATAGGCTTGCAGAGAAGGGTTGGTATTGTTTCCTTGATGGTTATCCTCGTTATAACCAAATTGTTATTGCACCTGAGGATCAAGAGAAGACCATTTTTACATGCCTATATGACACCTTTGTATTTAAGAGAATGCTATTTGGATTATGTAATGCTCCAGTGATATTTCAAAGATGCATGATGTCCATTTTCTCTTATATGGTAGAAAGCACTATGGAAGTGTTCATGGATGATTTTAGTATAGTGGGTCAATGTTTTGAAGAATGCCTGTTGCACTTGAGTGATGTATTAGAAAGATGTGTTGAGAGTCACCTAGTGTTGAATTGGAAGAAATGTCACTTTATGGTAAAAGAAGGCATCGTGGTTGGTCATAAAATTTCAGGTAAGGTAATTGAGGTTGACAAAGCAAAAATTAAGGTTATCGAGAAACTCCCGCCATCGATTGCTATGAAAGGTATTTGGAGCTTTTTGGGCCATGTTGGGTTCTACCGCCATTTTATAAAGGATTTTTCAAAAATCTCACAACTCCTATGCAAGTTGTTTGAGAAAGATGCAAAATTTGTGTTCGATGATGCATACATGCATGCCATTGAAGAACTGAAGAGAATGTTAACCTCAGCACCTATCATTGTAGCTCCAGATTGGTTAAAACCCTTTGAGCTAATGTGTGATGCAAGTGGTGTTGGATTAGGTGTAGTGTTGGGGCAGTACAGGGAGAAGATTTTGAATCCCATTTATTATGCCAGCAAAGCACTAAATGTGTCCCAGAAAAACAATATAGTGACCGAACAAGAATTGCTTGCCTTAGTTTTTGCTTTTGAAAAATTCCGGTTATACTTTTTAGGGGATAAAGTGATTGTACACACAAACCATGCGACGCTCAAATATCTGATTGCCAAGAAGGATGCAAAACCAAGATTGATCAGATGGGTACTTCTTTTGCAAGAGTTTTAACTTTGATGTGATTGACAGAAAGGGGTCAGAGAATCAATTAGTCGATCATCTCTCTGGCTTGGATGATGAACCTATCGTGAAGTTTGGTTTGCAGAATATTCTAAATACTTGGTGAGTGATATAGTATTGCCTGGCTTAAACACCCATCAACATTTTAAGTTTATGCATGATGTAAAGAAGTTCTTCGAGGATGAGCCATATTTATTCACATTTGTTCGGATAGGATCAACTTTCGATGTGTTCAGAAGTGGAAATGATGAGCATTCTTAAAGCATGCCACTCTTCATTGGTAGGTGGCCATCACATTGGAGGTCGAACAGCTTACAAAGTACTACAGTGTGGCTACTATTGGTCATCTATACATCAAGATGCCACTGATTATGTAAAGTCTTGTGATAGATGCCAAAGAGAGGGCGGAGTGTCACAAAGGTACGAACTCCCTCTGAATCCTATTTTAGTTATAGAACTATTCGATATTTAGGGCATTGATTTTATGGAACCCTTTGTTAGCTCTCATGGTAACAAGTATATTATGGTTGTAGTTAATTGTGTCTCAATATGGATAGAGGCCATAGCTTTATAGAACAATAAGGGTAAGAGTGTTACAAGGTTTCTCTGAAGAAACATCTTTTCCATGTTCGGTACGCCACGGACAATTATTAGTGATGTAGGTTCTCATTTTTGCAACCAACCATTCAAAGATCTCCTTAAAAGATATAGTGTGAAGTATCTTGTGACAACCCTGTATTATCCCTAAACTAGTGGGCAAGTGGAGGTATCAAATAGGGAAATAAAGCAAATCTTATTCAAATCGATGAATGTCAATCACACTGATTGGTCAAGAAAGCTGGATAAGACTTTATGGGCCTACTCGACTATGTTCAAAATGCCTACCTCAATGTCCCCTTATCAACTGGTCTTTGGGATGGCCTGTCACCTGCTGGTTGAACTTAAGCAAAAGGCATTGTGGGTATTAAAGAAGCTGAATCTAGATTGGCATGAAGCTGCCAATTCTAGGTTGATGCAAGTGGATGAGCTTGATGAATTCAGACTATGAGCATATGAGAGCTTTGCCTTGTACAAGCAATGAATGAAAGTTCAGCATGATCACAGAATTGAGGATCATTAATTTGCTTCGAGAAACATGGTATTATTTTACAAATCCAGCTTAAGGTGGTTCCTGGAAAACCCAAACCTAGGTAGATGGGGCCCTTCAGAGTAGTACATCTTTTTAGTCATGAAGCTATTGAGCTAGAAAGTAAGGATAGCACAACTTTCAAAGTGAATGGTCAGAGGGTCAAATGGTACATGGGTGACAGAGGAAATCAAGATAATGAAAGATTGAGATTTTGTTGAATTATAACCACAAAAGCTATCTGTCGTGCCGTGATAATAAATCAGGCGCTTCCTGGGAGGGAACCCAAGGTATTTCCCTTGCAACCTTTCTATTTGTTTTTACTTTGAGGACAATGTATCCTATTTTAGTGGGGTGTGGGAAGTTATGGATTAAGGTGAAGTCTGAGTAGCCTCGAGTCCATAAATTCCCCTATTTTTGATCAAAAGGTCTTCTTATCGTGCTTCTTTATCCTTGTGGATATTTACTACTCTATTGAACCGGCATGTTTAGGTAGTGTAGATAATGTGTAAATTCATAGTAGTGTTATCTATTGACATATACTAGAAAGCACTATGGAAGTACCGGCATGTTTAGGTAGTGTAGATAATGTGTAAATTCATAGTAGTGTTATCTATTGACATATACATAATTTTTAGATACGTTTTTAAAGTTTTGATGAAAAATTGGGTACCCTCAAATTTTTTGATGTTGTGAATATTGATGAACTATAAATTTTTTGAGTATATGGCAATGTTTTTTCTGATATTTTGAAGGTAAGATGAGATTGAAAGAATGGCTTGTGAGTCTATACTTGATTGTGGATGCAATAACATGTATGTTGTGAGCTTATTTTGTTGCATTCATGCATCCTATATGTCCCCAGTACTTGCCTTGTTACTCTAAGATTGGGATGGGTGATGTGGTGGATATGGAAAGGATCTTAGGACCTTGTTCTTTGAGTGAAACCACCTTTAGCCTAAATGATCCACCAAATGAGTGAGTGAATCCCTTGTTCCAAATTTTTGAGATTCTCATGTAAACATTATTTCTTGACACTGCTGACTTAACCTTGCTTGATGAAATACCTTGATATTGGCCCTGGTCTATCCTTGAACATGTGAACTTTCATTGAGGCCAAAGGCCTAAGTTGAGGGTGGTTGTAGTTGGTGGCCCTGGTTTGAGGCATAGATATTGTACACTTCACCTGAGGCTAAAAGCCTAAGTTGAGGGTGGCCCTTATTGTGCTAAAGTAATAATAATAACATAGGTAATTGGGAAATTAAGAAAGAAATGAAAAAGCATGAACTGAATGAAGAAAAAGAAAAGAAAAGTACCTTATGTTGAGAAAAAGTATGAAAAATGAGTTTGAAATCGAGGTACAACTGAAAAAAAGAAAGAAAGCACTTGAGAAAAGTTCAAAACAGGAGAATAAGGGTGGATTGATTAAAAAGGGTTGGATTATGAAAGCAAAAATTATTGGTGAACATGGTTCAAGGATAGCTTTTAGTCACTACTTGCCCAAAATACCATACCAAAGCACCCTGAACCTATGTTACAAGCCTATAAGTCCTAAAGTGATCCAACTCCACTTTATCACCAAGCCAGAAGATGAGTATGGAGGCAAGCCTATGGTGTTAGTCAGTATACATTGAATTTCAATTGTGAGACTGAGAATGCTTCCTCAGTCCCTGAGTTCTAAATGGTTTTGAGTGAGTATGAGGGACTTCTTTCAAGTGAAGGCATTTGCACTACTTGATTAGCATAAGACTATACCAATAATTATCGACGGTTGATGCTCCCTAGCTTGTCATAGTTGGATTGCCACGTATCTCATTATGTTCTTGTTTGCTTAATAACTTTGCAATCCTAATTTTGAAATAGTAGTTGGGTACCTGAATCAAAGGAGTTATTATATATTCCATTAGTACAGCTGCTATGTATTGCGCTTTGTTTGCGTACATCCAGTTGTATATGACATTAGTATAGCTGCTATGTATTTCTTTTTGTTTGCATATATCGAGTCATTGCTTGAGGACAAGCAATAATTCTAAGTTGATGATGTTGATGTGCTATCAAAATACAGTACATTTGATGCCTAAAACAAGAGATTTTGTGAGTTCTTAATATGACTTTTTATGGTTTTTATGTGTTTTTGTGTTTTTCTTGCAGAAAAGTTAGGTTGGCATGAGTTTGAAGAAAAGTTACAGATTTTGCTGAAGTTAGGACATACGAGCACATTTATGACTCATAGCCCAAGCTATAAGTTGTAGGGTGTGTCGTAGCAAGAATCAGAGACCAAAAATTCAGAAATCTGCTAAGTGGAGGTCACCCCTTTGAGGCCGTCCTACGAGTTGTAAGTTTCACTACAACTCATATAGGTGGACTTGTAGGAGTAATCAGAGAGCCAAAATATTTGGATAATAGACTGAAGACCAAGACTACGAGAGGAACATACAAATTGTAGAATAAATAACGACTAATACCTATGGGTCGTACCTGTTTAGTTCAAGATGCCAAGAACCTGATACGAGACCCCAACTATGACTCGTGGGTCATCCTATGAGTCGTACCTACGAGATTTAGCAGTTGCTAACTGTCTTTTCTGTATGAATTCTAGGGTTATTTTGTAAATATTATATATAGTTTAAGTTAGAGTTTTAGAAAGTAGTTCGACCAGGACACATTTTACAATCATCCTTTGAATCTTTTCTTAGTTTTATAGATTAATTTATTGTTTTCTCTAGGAAACCCCAGTCTGGGATTGCAAATCTTGCCTTGTACTCATAGTTGATCAATAAAGCTTGTGGGTTTGTAGCTTGTGGTGCCTTCTTTCTTCATTATTTTTTGTAAAACTCCCATTTATATCTTGTATGTGCATTTTTGCTTGTTTTGCCTTAGCCATGAGTAGCTAAGCACGGAAGTAAATGATTGGTTTCGATAGATGTCTTCTCATCTAATAAACCTGACCAAGGGGGATTGACTAGGACAATTGGTAATGGTTAGTTGGCACGCCATAGTTGCCGACCGAGCACCATGGTGAAATTCGACCTTCACCTTCACAATAGGGCTGGAAGAACATAAGTTACCATCCTACACGCTACAATTTAATCGTGGTTTTGTTACCTAGGGTAATTGAGTCAACAAACCATGGGGAACACAATTCCCAAGTTATCCCTAAAATTGAGTGTTTTCCCGCATAGTAGTATAGTCATAAATTTACTTTTGTTTTTGAATCACAACCCCCCCCCATTTAGAGATTTTCATTATTGATGTTTGAAATGATTAGTAGTGAAGTCTTATAGTCAAGCCCTGTATTCCATATGGATTTGACCCTAACCTTCGGTTAGGTTAATTGCTAACAACGACTGCTTTCTTATTGGAGCGTGAACTTAATAAGTCAAGGCCTAGGGAAGTCAAACCCCCTATAAGTAGCTTGGTGAGACCATTTGCCTTGATGGAACTTGCCACCCCTTTGGAACTTACCCCCAAGACGGGCCCTCTTGGCCTCATGCCCTTTTCTCTTTCTTAATTGTTCTTCCTCCATTTTCTTAGCATAAGTCATCAACCGATACAAATCCATGTCACTAATTTGCATGGAGAACCAGTATTCTTGACTTACCAAGTTGGGGACCCCCATCACAAACTTTTTCATCCTAGATCTAGGATCGGCCACCAAATGAGGAGCATACTTTGAAAGTTGATTAAAGTTGAGGGCATACTCCGTCATACTCATAGTAACTTGTTTCAAGTTCATAAACTCCACCAACTTCGCCTCCCTAAGCTTAATAGGTAAAAATTGATTAAGGAAGCCCATTTTGAACTCCTCCCAAAGCACCACATTCCCAACCACCTTCTCACCTTTTTATTGAACATACCATATTTGAGCTACCTCGTTGAGTTGGTATGCCACCAACTTCGCCTTTTTATTCATCCCAACACCCACGATATTCAAGATTTTGTAGACCTTATCAACTAACTCTTGTGGATCTTCATCCACCTTTGACCCATAGAAAACCGGAGGATTCATCCTCATGAAATCTCTTACCCTAGCTCCTAGGGAAGTAGCATGAGGGGCTTGGGGGCCTTGGTTAGCCACAACTTGGGCAAGCATAGTGAGAGCATCCCGGAGCTCACCATCGGTAGGCTGCTCCTCAGGAGTTTGATCCCTTTATCCTCGAGTGTTTGGCATGATCTAGCATATCAAAGAACAACCGTTAAGGGGAAAACTCACTACAACTTTATACCATGACATAGAACATGAAGAAGGGAAACATTTCCTAAAATGTCTCATACCCTCCTATTCATAGTCTTGGCGTGCTTCACAACCATAAATAGAACTCTAATCAATGCGTTGTGTTGGACTCCGAGGATTTATCAACCTAATACTCTGATACCAAGTTTGTCACAACCTAAGCCTAGGGCCTAGATGTGACATGGAGCAAGGGGAACCCGAAGGGACCCCAAGCAAGCCTTATAAAGCATCAATACATATCCTTGATCACGAAAACAATAAATTGAGCAATAAAGGTAAATGAATTGCAAAAATTGGGGCTAAGGGAAAAACTTGCTCAACATCCTAATCAAGAGACAAGAGTTAGACCTATATCATAGATACATAACATATCCAACAAAAACCTCTAATACATAGATAGGAGCGGGGGCCAAAACAAAGTAACCAGGCTCACCCTTATAGTCAAAATGAACAATAAAGATGAATGTCTCAATACATAATGGAAGAAACATAGACTAGGTCCCCGAAGTGGAGGACTCACCAACTAGCTTGAATAGCACTAACTAGCCATGTGGAGGAGGAGGATGATCAACTTAGGCACCAGTTCCTACATAGTGACATTATGTAGGTATAGAGTATGCGTTAGTATGTTTGAATATACTAAGTATGTAGGAAGCAATGTAAACAAGAACTAAGCATCATAATCAATATACATATCAATAGGCCATAGGCATAATATAACAATATGGCATGCATGATCAATGTATAAGTAAAACATGCTTAAGTATTCATGCTTATATCCTTAAGTATTCATGCTTATATAGGATATCATATGTGTAGAAGAGACCAAGTTAGATTTCCAAATTACAAACCCTTTGGTAGGTTAGTGATGATAGTACCTATCACCCTAGTGTTATGAGGTACAAACCCCTCATCGAGGTTAATGATGATAGCACCCATCACCCTAATGTTGTGAGGTACAAACCCCTCATCAAGGTTAATGACGATAGCACCCAGCACCCTACTATATGAAATACAAACCCTTCATCAAGGTTAGTGATGATAGCACCCATCACACTAGTAGTTGAGATGTTGACCCCTCAACTAGGTCACCCAGATGGGGCATCGTCTAATACAACACTTTAAATAGAATATATCATATACATAAGTTCATTTCATCATCATATAATCATTCATATCATATCTTATGCTTTGGACCTTCAGTTCCTCAAGAAACCACATCTAGACATTTTATCAAACACTTAGAGGGTGTGAAATAGTAGTATAAAATCATGCAATTTAGGGATGAAATCATACACAAAAATCCATTGTAAAATAATCAATCAACACCGTGCAACACCCTTAAGAGATATACATCAAAACCTCTTATTGAATCTTACAATAAATCGAAGATTTATAGCTCAAAACATAGCAAAACAGTCATAACTTTACATAGCTTTAACATAGTGTGCAGTGAATTTCATAATATGCAAGACCCATTTGTAAATCAACTTTAAATCATGTAATTTGAGTAAAAGGAGGTTTGGGTATCATGGGTTAAAGGAACCTATGAAAGAAACCCACACACCTTAGCTTAAAGATGAACTTGATGAAGATTGGAGATGGAGACTTGAAGCTTGAAGAAGAACCTTGAAGGAGAACCTTAGCTTGGGATGAGAGTTTGGGACCTGAGTTTGGGGAGTCAAAGTATGACTAAGTGTTTGAGTAAGTATTGGGAAATGTTTAGGGTAGTATAAAGGTGAAATTTGGCTAAGTATAGGTAAAAACACGTTTAGGAACGCTTAGGTCCAAGACATAGAAATCTTGGATAGGACTAGAAAAACTGTATCCAAAATGTACTGGGGTACGTTGCGGAGGCGACGCGAAAACCCCACTGGAATTCACACTTCCAAATTTTATCTTTCGCTCTTAAATCAGGGTTAGACCCTTTTACACCTAATTTGGTCCCCCTGAATAAAAATATGAAGTTATATTTTCAAAATAGCAAATGGATTTTGAGATATATGAAATTTAAAATTCTAGGCATTCCAAGGCACGTTTTCAGGCACATTTTTGGGGTCATTTCACAAACTACCCCAAGGCCTCTAACCCAAACCAATTCCTTGAAGCATCGCAATACTCAACAACCTCCTTCCAATCCTCCTGGTAGAGTTAAGATAGAAGCGAACACAATCTTAACCTTTAAGCTTTTAGAAACTCTATTCACACTTATGGCTCTACTCAGTGAGGCTTACTTGGGGTCAACTAAACCCTAGAAGAAAAAATAGAAAGAAACCTATTCACAACCTCGAGTAATAACCTGTTAAGCCCAAGAGGCTCCTAATATACAATGGACACAAAGGTATAGGAAATCTCTAATCCCCTTTGTCCTACTAGGGTCCACCTTAATACCATCATCCTGCACCATAAGACCTAGGAAGGCATCCCTTTGCAACTAACTCACGTTCCTCCTACTTAGCATACAACTTCCTCCCTAAATTTTGTAGTACTACCCTCAGATGACCCACATGCACCCCCTCACACTCGAAGAAAAACCAACTTATCATCACCAAACTGTTATAAACTTGATAAGATAAGGTCTAATATTCATAAGACTTATAATCATAGTCGGTGCACTATCTAATACAAAAGATAATACCCCAAATCCGCAATATCGAATGGAAATAAATTAGGCTTAATACCCCTAGCCCTCACAAGACAAAGAATGCAACCCTTAGAGATCAAGCGTACCATAGTACAAGAAATAATAGGTGTGCAACTAATCCACACCAAGCATTACATCAAATCCACCACATCAACTCTAATAAGTCACCAGGTAAGACCTAAGGCAAGATGAACACGAAACAACACCTATGAACCTACTTAGCAATAATATACTCAACAAAGAGGTAGATACCAAAGGTTCGCATAATAACTCGGGACACATAAGGAGTCCACTAGCAACCAAAAATGGAATAATGAAAAAAGCAATGGCATATCGGACCTATCAATGTATGCACATCAAAGTCAAAGGAAATTTTAACACACCAATAGCAACATCGGGTGCCTTATCTCCTCGTTGAGCCTCTTGATCAACATCACCACCTTTACCCTTATCTTGAGCATAAGGGCAATACAGAATTTTGTGGCCCATCTTATCACACCCAAAGCATGCACCTATGTTCCTCCAACATGTACCACTATGTTCCCTCCCACATTTTGGCCATCTAGGATGAATTACCCCATCATCGCCTCTTTTACTCATATTGCATTTATAAGGGCATTCATTTATCTTATGACCCAACTCTCTACAACCATAACAAGCATCGGTACCTCTCAAGTATGGGCCATTATGGAACCTACCACATATTGGGGACCTAGCGTAAGGCACCACACCACCTCTACATTTGGAACTTTCATCCAATACGTGCCTTCTTGGCCTCATTACCTGTCACCATACTAATTGAACTCTCTGGAGCACTCACTTGCTGATTGAGGTGAGTTGCTAATTTTTTCACCGCTTTGGCCAACGCCCAAAGAGCATTGCGAACCTCTGTATTTGTCATACAACCGTCCACAGTAGCTTGAGAGGTATGCTATAATTAATGATTAAGGATTAGCAATAAGCCCTAGGGGATCTAACTCTATCGCACGACATAGATCATGAAGAAGTGAAATATTTTGTAGAATGCCTCACAGCCTCCCATTCATAGTCGTACCGTGCTTCACAACCATGAATAGGACTATAATCAACACAATGTGTTGGACGCCGAGGACCTAACAACCTTGTGGTCAGATACCATTTTCGTCACGACCCAAACCTAGGGCCTAGACAAGATCGGCGAATGGAAAACCTGAAAGAACCCCAAGCAAGCCTCATAGCATATCATTACACATCCTTGGTCGCAAAAGCAATTAAAATGACAATAAGAGATAAGCATAAACAATGGGAATTACCGAATTGGGACTAAGGGTAGACTTTCATATCATAGACATAAAGAAACAAGAGAGTCAAGGCTCACAGCATAGTTACACAACATGTCTAACAACACGTCTACTACATAGATAAGAGTGGGGGCTAAGACAAGCAACCGGTCTCACCCTCATAGTCAATACATATATAAGAAGATAGTCCTAGAGCATAGCATAAGATCATAAACATCATCCCAGAATGATGGACTTACCAACAAGCTTAAGAGATATTGTATTAGCCACGTGGAGGAGGATTCTTAAATGGGGCTCTAGTTCCTACATGGTTACATCATGTAAGCATAGAATATGCATTAGTACATTTGAATGTACTAAGTATGTAGGATCCAATGCAATAAGATATAGGCATCATAGGAAAAATGCATAATCATAAGAAATGAATAACATACTAACAATATGACATGTATGATTGATGCTTGAAGTAAAA
Source organism: Solanum virginianum (assembly GCA_000787875.1). Classification (NCBI taxonomy): domain Eukaryota; kingdom Viridiplantae; phylum Streptophyta; class Magnoliopsida; order Solanales; family Solanaceae; genus Solanum; species Solanum virginianum. Next base: position 18,258 of record DF359679.1, read on the forward strand.
TCATGCTTATATAGAACTTAATACAAGTGTATGTAGTGACCATTCTTAGTGCGATCCAAGGCCTACCACCTCCTTAGAGAGGCGCATGAGGTACAAACCCCTTCATGAGGTTGATGGAGTATAAACCCTCCAACAAGGTTAATGCCCAACAAGGTCTATGGGTACAAACCTCAACAAGGTTGCACGGGCCTGCCACCTCCCTAGGGAGGGATCGAGGTACAAACCCCTTCATGAGGTTGATGGAGTATAAACCCTCCAACAAGGTTAATGCCCAACAAGGTCTATGGGTACAAACCTCAACAAGGTTGCACGGGCCTGCCACCTCCCTAGGGAGGGATCGAGGTACAAACCCCTCAACAAGGTTACCCAGGCCTACAACCTCCCGAGTGAGGCTTGGTCATCCCCAACACTATAGAGATAATATCATATGTATACATACCTCTTATCGTCATATGATCATACATTCCTTGCATCATCATATAGTCATTCAACTTATAAGACATACATTGAACCTTCAATTCCTCAAGAAATCATAACTAGACATTTTATCAAACTCTTTAAGGGTGTGTAGTGCTAGTGTAAAACCATGCAATTCAATAGTGAAATCATGCTAGAAAATTCAATGTGAAACCTTTAATAGATACTTGTTAACACCCTCAAGTAATATACATCAAAATCCTTCATCAAATCTTACTAGGTCTTAGATTCATAGCTCAAAACATGGTAAAATACTCACAATTTCATAAACCCCAACATAAAGTGCAGTGGATTTCATAATAAATAAGACCCATGAGTAAATCAACTTTAAATCATTCAAATTTAGGAAAAATGAAGCTTAGGCATCATGGGAGAAAGGAACCCATGAAAGAAACCCACATACGTTAGCTTTGGAGAATATCTTGATGAAGATTGGAGATGAAGACTTGAAGGTTAGTTGAATTCCTTTAGATCCGAAGAGGGTTTTGGCACTTGAAGTTTGAGAGAAATATAAGCCTAAGTATTTGAGTGAGTATTGGGGGATGTTTTGAATTATATGAGGATGAAATAAGGTTAAGTATATGTGTTTCACGTATGGGAACACTTACGCCCAAGACCCAAAAGCTCAGACAAGACTAAAAAAAATTAACAAAAATACACTGAGACGCGTCGCGCCACTGACGCGCCTGGACACTATTTTTGTCAAACTTTGAATTTTTGAAATTTACTACGGTTGCTCTAAAATCAGGATTAGACCCATTTCCCACTCAATCTAACCCCTCGATCAAGAATATAAAGTTGAATTTTCAAAATCATGCACGAATTATGGGATATATGGAAATTACGATTTCGGGTACTTCCGAGGCACATTTTCGGGCACTTTTAAGGGTCGTTTCATGTATCCCCTTCTTAAATATTAAATATTAGTAATTTCATAGTAATAAGATACTATAGTAATATTTTACATATGTTAATCTTTACAGTACTAAGATGATTAGTTATCCACTTTAGTATTTTAGTTTGTAATTAGATAGTTCTTGATTTTGCGAATTTATAAAAATAGTCTTTGTACTCTATCTGTTTTTTATTAATGCAATATCATTATCATTCTTATCTGGTAGACCAAAAATTGAACCGTTAAGGACTTAAAATTGATAAATTCAAAACCGATAAAAATTATTTTATTGGTTTGGTATATTAAAAATAAAAAATTGATAAATCGAACCAATAACGTATAAGACCGAACCAACCAATGCACACTTCTAGGTATAGCCCTACAATTCATTCATTTTAAAATAGAGGGAGTATCCTTTTTTATATTTTTAATAGGCTTATTTTCAACCAAAAGCTGATGTTAGTTGAGGTGTGATTCCTAGAATAGTGAAATCATATAGTTCATTAAATATAACATGCCTATCAAAAAATACTAAATACCTCCATTAGTAATTTTTTGCATCAAACTCAACAAATATAGATATATACAAATATCATATCACAGAAAAATTAAGGAAAAAGTTCTAAAATTTATCAAATTTATGAACTTAGCAATTAATGATTTAGAAAAACATCATCTCAGTAAATGGAAGTATAACATTTTGTTACATAAATTCACCAAAACAAATGGATATAAATAGAAAAAAGAGAAATATTGTGAGTCATGTTGCAAAATTGGAAATGAATGCACAATTATAGAGAAGTTTAAAAGTACAGAAAAGTAAAATAAGATATAGACTTCAATACCTTGGTGAGATTAAGAAAATGAGAAGAATTTATTAGTTCTTCTTAATGTCAAAATATTCTATAGAAGCCTGTGATTTTCGTAAATGTTGGCTATCAATAGTTCACTGGTTCTGTGACAACCCATAACTCTATCCTCACATGTACCTATGTTTCAAGCCTCAGTTTTAAATGTGGGAAGTGTATTCAGGTCATAAGAGACTTCTAGTACTTAGTCGAGTTCAAAACTTTCCTATAAGTTCAGTTTCTAGGCTTTAAATAATCATAACTTTTAGCACAAAAAGAATTAGATATCCCATGACCTACCACACGAAAGCCCTTTGAAGTAGCTTTCCAACACAATTGATTTCACTGGAGTTAAAAGTTATGGATGTTTTACTGAAGACTGCTAGATCATAGGCGAATTATGAAACATCTTTACTAGTCATAAATCAAAGTATGCCATCTGTTAATTCATCGCTAATGTCCTAAAACTCCACATTTGTAACCCCAGACTTTACAGACCTATCTACGGGTCATAGATCCTTTTATGGGCTATAGAATGGCCTCGTAAAAGTTATCCACTGACCCCAAAATTCGCTAAAATATTTACCCTTTAGAATCTGTTACGGGCTGTAGAGGGTTTCGTAGATGACCCGATCAACGATTTCAAAAAGGGGTATTTTTATCTTTTCTCACTCTTTAAGCCTAACCTTGTCAATTTTCACCTAATTAAACTCCTAAAATGTGTTTCTTTGTATTATTAACGTTCAACACTCTCAAAACTTAGAATGTAGTTTCAAAGGGGTAAAAGCTAGGGCTTTCAAGAACCTTCTTCAATTTCTTCAGGAAACCAATTCCCAAGGTATGTAAGGCACTCCAAAAGTTATCCTACTATGAATTTAGTATCTTTAACCACTAATCTCTACCCAAGATCATGTTTAAGAGTTGAGATCAAGTTTCCGCATTGCTAGTTAATTTCATTGAAATACTTGTACATGTATTTTTCTTGATAAAAGTCATGGTCTTTACTGATTTCAAGACTAAGTTAAGATATTAAATTAAGGTTTTATGGTTAAGGTTGCAATTATAAGAATCCTAGATATTTCATGAAAACCATTACGTTCACAGTTTTTGGTTGAGTTTATGGAGTACGTAAGGCTTCTGTAATTACAAGATAGATGAGTAATAAAATTATATTTTGGGAGACTTTGCATTGATACAAATTCAGTCAAAGACAAGAGATAAGTCCAAAAAAGTTTAAGAAAAGCTAAAGTTGGGCTAAGTCCCAAAAGATTAAAAAAACATTTTGAGAACTCTTACATATTAAGTTATGAGCATTACAAAAGTTATTTTGGGAGTATTATTGAGCACCAATATAAGTGAGAGTAACAATAACTTGAACTCATAAACTACGTAACCGGTGTAGGATAGCATTGTACCAAACAACTCCTCACTTGCCACTGAGAGGGTCGTATTTTAGGATGGATCCACTCCCTATAGTTTTCGTTCCTTTCTTTGGCAAAGTATGGGATGGCGCTGGCAGCGTGGGAAAGACGCTGCATCATCATGAAGCACATAGTGATGGTTGTTCATTAGAGAAACTCCCTAAGCTAAAGTAATCTCATTTCTACATACAAAGTTTTACTATATGTTTTTACTTTCAACATGCACTTTATTTATTACTTATACTATCCTATTTTGAGATATGTTTTAGTTACTTTGAGTATAGTGCCTTATCCTAAATTTTACAAACTGACGTCCTTTGGACCTACATCATTTTATGATGCAGATGCAGGTAACAGTATTCATCAGCAGACACTTCGTTGAGGACCAATATTTCATTCAGCTATTGGTGAGGCCTCTTATTAGTCAGAGGCTTTGGAGTCTCTACTTTTGGTTTTAGTATTTCTTTCATTTGTGGTTACTGTGGGCCTATCATGGTAGTTGTTTCAAATTATTCTAATTAGAGGTTGCATTGACAGTCTTACAGGTGTTTCAGATCTTATTTTAAGTTGTTGTTGATATATTTCCACTATTCAGTTTATTTAGATATTTACAGTATTTTTAGCTTATTATATTTAAGTTATTCACTTATCATTTAAGTCTTTCACTGGGTAAAGTAGCCAGGCCAAGTAATTTGCTTGGGACTAGAAATGGTTTTGGACACCAGCCATGCTTGTGATGTGAACTCAGGGTGTGACAAATGAAGTATCAAAGCACAAGGTTTAAGTTTCCTAAGGAGTCTATAGAACCATGTCTAGTAGAGTTTGTATTATTTGTGTGAAGCATATCAGATCCATAATTGGGAGGCTACAGGGGCATTAGGAAGTGTCACTATCAATTGTTAATTTCCTCTTCTGCTTTAGAGTTTACCTTTGTTAAGTCCTCTCTAATTCATGCTTTCTTGTCTTCTTTTCCGGATCATGCCTCCATATAGAGTCGTCGGACTAGCCAGGGATAGAGGGTGCCCAGCCAAGCAAAATACAAACAAACCTGAGCCACCAATTCTTGAGGGACGTAGAGCTCCAGCTATACCTATTGAGCAGCCATCGTAAGTAGATATCTCTAATGGTGAACTGTATCAGGCCATCCAGACTTTGGCACAAACAATTACTTCACAGGGAGGTCCACAAGGAGATTAAAGGAATGATGGTTTAGATACCACCAGGGTTTGTGAATTTCTAAGGACGAACCCACATGTGTTCACGGGGTCTAATGTTGTCATGACCCGGACCTAGGGTCTAGATGTGACTGGCAAATGGAAAACCAGAAGGAACCCCAAACAAGCCTCATAGCATATCATTACATATCCTTGGTCGTAGAAATAATTAAATGACATTTGAAGAATAGAATTAAGGGCTAAAAGGACTAAGAGAGAACTTGTCGTAACATAGAGTCAAGAGATAATAGAATCAACTCATAGCATAAATACATAGCTTTGTCTAACAATACCTCTACTACATAAATAATGACGGGGGCCAAGACATACAATTGGGCTCACCCTCATAGTCATAAGTATATGATAAAGTAAGGAGAATCTTAATACATAATGTGAGAGAATAGTCCTTGTCCCTGGAATAGAGGACTCACCAAAGGCTAACTTGAAAAATCCATCTAGCCACAAGAAGAATCAATAGGAGCTCCGGTTCCTACATGGTGATATTATGTAGGAAAGAGTATGTATTAGTATGTTAGTCCCTACATGGTGATATCATGTAGACAAGAGTATTCATTAGTACGTTTTAATGTACTAAATATGTGGGATGCAATGCAACAAGAGATAAGGATCATAATCCAAAACGCATAACAATAGGCAATAGGCATAATATAGCAATATGACATGTATGATCAATGCATAAATGAAGCATGCTTAAGTAATCCATGCTCATATAGAATATCATATGTGTAGAAGAGACCAAGCTAGATTTACAAGGTATAAACCCCTTGGGTTAGTGATAATGTCACCCCATCACTTAGGTGGATGAGTACAAACCCTTATCTCGGTTGGTGATAATGCTGCCCTATAACCTAGGTGGACGAGTACAAACCTCCATCTTAGTTGATAAGTATAAACCCCCATCTAAATTAGTGATGATGCCACCCCATCACTAGGTGGAGAAGTACGAACCCTTCCCTCGGACCATCAATCAACACCTTGCAACAACCCTAAGTCATCAAAACCCCTCATCAAATCCAACATTAGATCCAAGATTTGAAGCTCAAAACATGCTAAAACAACCATATTTTCATGAACTAAAGTCACTGTGCAGCAAATTTCTCAATATACAAGACCTACATATAAAATCAACTTTAGATCATACATTATTAAGTAAAAGAGGGTTTAGGCACCATGGGTGGAAGGACCCAATGCTTCAAAATCATATACCTTAGCTTTTAAGAAGTTCTTGAAGAATACTTTAATGGAGACTTGAAGCTTGAGTGAGATCCTTGAAGAAATCCTTATGATTGGTCTAGAGTTTGGGACTTAAATTTAGGATAAAATATGAGTCTAAGTATTTGAGTGGATATTGTGGAATGTTTTGGATGATATAAGGGTGAAATAAGGCTAAGTATATGGATTTTAAACTGTGGGAACCATTAGGCCCAAGACTTAAAAGTCTTGGACTGAAGTCCGAAAAACAGGACCAAAATATGGACTGCTCACTGGAATTTGAATTTCTACACATATACGTTCTACGAAAATGGGCATAAATTCTTCATTCGGACTCGGAATAGGGTAAACCCAAGTGCATTGGAAAGCTAACGCAAAGAGATTTAATTTGGTAGGTCGTGGGCTACTTAATGCTTTGTGTACTAAGATATATGCCCCTTCAAAATTGATCCTCCTAAATAGCGTTTATTATGATTTTTGAATTTTGGTACAGTTACTCTAAAATTTGGGTTAGACCCATTCCCCTCTCAATTTGACCCCCTAAACAAGAATATGAAGTCGGGTTTTTGAAATAATGAACATATATTTTGATATATAGAAATTACGATTCTGAGCACTTCCGAGGCACATTTTCTAGCACTTTTTGGGGTTGTTACAATATCTCCCCCTTGGGTACATTCGTCCCCGAATGTAAAAGAAATAAACATGACAAGAGTAATAGTAAAAAAATCATCCCTAACAAGAATGCAACATTACGTTTAAAAGATTATTTTCAAAATCTCAGGATAAGTGTAAAATCATCATAAACTTGCCAACCTAAACATGAATGCAAATGAATGACATAGGGCTGAAATGCAAGATTTGAAATCATAAAAAGGACTTGACGTGTCATCATAAGCTTGAATAGCATGAAAGAGATATGGATATTGCTCCTCCATTCCTGCTCTGGCTCCCCGAGAGACATATACAAATGGACGACTCTTCCCAGAGGGCCTTCAAGAACACTACATCATTATCAATAAACTTTTCCACTCATCCATCCAACACCCCCACCGGGACCTTCTCTTAAGCCAACTTAACCTCCTTAACACTCATAACCTCAAAATGTTCTAAACACTAAAGTCACCAACATATTACATCCACCTAAAAGCATGAAGAACTGGACGAACCATATCTATATCCACAGGCAATTCCCAAACTTATGCAACCTTACCAACCTCCCTCTACACTCTATAAGGACTCACAATCCTCAAATCAATTGTCAATCTTAAATACACCTAACTCACTTGGTACCATAACCACCATCTCCCCCTAACACCATAAGTACTTCTCCATATCAATTGTCAATCTTAAATACACCTGACGCACTTGGTACCGTAGCCACCATCTCCCCCTTGGGAGACAACCTCCACTATATTATTTTCTCACCAAAAACTTCCAAATCTAATACAAATGATTCACAAGCTCTAAACAAACTATTACCTCATCACTAGAGACCACCACAAACATATCAAGGTAGGGTTTTAAGACCCTACTTATGAAACTCATAGACACAACTGATGTATAAGCCAACCGAACAACTCTACCATTATTCAAAATGCTCACTCCTAGTCTGAAAAGGACATTTACGGATATCACCTACCTTCATCCTCACTTTGGAACAAAACCCGAACCATAGATCAATCTTAGAGAAGTGACAAACCCAAGTTGACTAAATAGATTGACCACCCTTACCCATCATATTACAAACTTAGGGGTTCTACACTTATTAGAAACATGTTATGCAAGTAGCCCAAACTACCCCAAGACCCCCAACACAACAAGCTAACTTGTCATCACACAAGAATACTCATAATATGTATGTACATACTTTCAAAGAGGTAATAGTCATTTTTCCAAATCATTTCAATGCACAGTTGGGCTTATAAGCCAAACACCATTCATAATAAATCATACTTAGGCTTAAATGCCAAAATCATAATTTCATAATCATAATACTCATGCATAGGAATAGCCCATCCATAAACAAAATAGTGCAAGAACCCAAAATGTTTAAAAACATAAAATCAAAGACATATGTGATCACAATATTGTCATAACCAACAATTTATCAAAATTGTACCATAAAATAAAATTGGGCTTACCCATAATATAATTTTGCAAAATAATTCGTGTAAACGAATGCATAGGCTATGAACAATGTGGAAATTGACATGGGTAATTAAGACTCCATTTAAGATCAACATTTATAATATGAAGTTGAAGTGAAAACAAAATTAATTCCATATTTAAATCGATGGTGTAATCTCTCATGTATAAATGATTTCAAAAGGGAACATGCATACTTATAGCTTCATAAACCCAAATTAAATCCTCATATAATGGTTTAAATCATATTAAAATTATCAAATAAACACTACCCATGCATCAATAGAATTTTAGGAATTATAATATTCAAATTTCAAATTAAAATAAGTAAAATCCATGTAGGTTTTCTTGATAATAATTTTTTGAAAAGGGCTTAACTTCATACTTGCATAATGATATATGATTTCATGAATTCATAACATACTTGATAGTGTATATTCATCATGAAGTCACATGACTTGTAAAACATGTACATATCTTGAGAATTTATCCGACAAAAATCCAACATATTTCATGCTCATATTTCATAATAATAGATACCCATAAGAAATACATCTTGAAATCATGAAATTTTCATAAAAAGAAAAATTGGGATTTATGGGTGAATGGGACCTATGAATGCAACCCACCTACATATGAATCCTACTAGCACCAAGGGATAACACAAGAAATAGCAACTTTCGAACCTATCAAATCACCCTACTCAAAATGGCAGTCACAACATGGCCTTACCTAGGGTCAACTAAGTGATAGGAGCAATAATAGATGAGAACCTACTCACAATCCCCGGTAATAGCCCACTAAACCCAAGAGGCTTCTAATACCCGGAAGTCAAGGTCTAGGCTAACACCTAATTACCTTTATCTTACTAAAGTACACCTTAATACCATCACCGGGCACCACGCAACCTAGAAAGGCAACCTCTTACCACCAAAATTCCCATCTCACCTACTTAGCACCCAACCTTCTTTCTTGAACTCGTAGTTCTATCCTCAAATGATTCACATGCACTACCTCATTAGGGAATGAACCATATTATCATCACTAAAACCACCATAAAACTATTAGAGTAGGGACTAAAGATTTTACTCATGAGACTTGTAGTCATACCTGGTGTACTAGTCAAACTAAGGGATATTACCCCAAAATTCAAAATATTGAAATGGACACTCAAAGCCTCATCTACCAACAACAATAATTCTATAGACAAAATAACTTAGGTTCAACACCTCCATTTCTCATAAGATGACAAATGCAACCCCTTAGAGAATAATTGTACTTTAATATAAGAAATGGACCTACCTCCCTTGCTACCATTTAACAATCTCCCACTCAAAGAGGGACTCATTAGGGATCTGGGATCTAGCTCTATGGGTTCTGCCATCCATGAAAACACTACATATATGCAACCATTCTCTTCCTATAATGACATCCAAATCCACCATGCCAATTCCAACAACCACAAAGCAAGACCTAATGCAATACAAATCTGGATCATATCTATGAACCTCATAGCAACCATATACTCAACAAAAAGGATAGGCACCAATGATCCACATAACACCCTGGCACACAAGAGGCACCACTAGCAACTAAAAGAATAGAGAAGAAATAGTGAAACTCGAATCGATCAATATCAAAACCTTCAACTTACTTTCCTTTCCCTTTCTCTTTGAAGCGGTATAATCAACTAGAAGAGCAAAGAATATTCGTTACAGGGAAAAGCCCTATCTTACTTCTAAAACATGACATAAACCATGTCAAAGGGAAATATTTCCTAAAATGTCTCATATCCTCCTATTCACAGTTGTGGTGCACAACATAACCATGAATAAGAATCTAATAGATATGGTATGTTGGACTTCGAGGATCTAACAACCTAGTGCTCTGATACCATTATTATCACGACCCAAACCTAGGGCCTAACATGACTGGTGAATGAGGAACTTGAAGAAACCCCAAACAATCCTCACAGCATATCATTACACATCCTTGGTCATGGAAATAATTAAATAACATTTGAAGAATGAAATTAAGGGCTAAAGGGACTAAGGGAGAACTTGTCGCAACATAGAGTCAAGAGATAATAGAATCAACTCATAGCACAAATACATAACTTTGTCCAACAATGCCTCTACTACATAGACAATGGCGGAGACCAAGATATACAATCAGGCTCACCCACTGTAACACCCCATACCTTACATATACTTGTCTTATGCACATAAAACATGATATGGATTTGTCAAATTAGCATCTTTTTCTAAAAGTACTTGAATCTTAAATTAGAGGGCGATATATACGTTTAACGCTTAAGAGGGTCAAGTATATATAAGTTTTAAGTCAAATTAAGGAGATCACAACCTTAAATGAAGTGAGAGAAGTGAGGTGCTTATAGGACTTAGGAAGTTAGCAGGTGAGTCACCTACTTGTTTAGCTTAAATTTGCTAGCTAGACGGAGATGAGACCTGATGTCGAACCTGTCCAAGTCCGATTATGGATAAAGTCTGTGTTAAGGGTGTAAATTTAGCCTGTATTCTAGCATCATTAATGGACTATATATTTAGCCCAAGAAGAATATTAAAATGTCCCAAGTGCATCAAAACCCACTTGACAATTTGGGCCCAAACTAAGTGAAGAGAAATTAGGAAAATGGACAGCCAAGACCCATCAACTTTGAAACCCATTTAGGCCAAAGTGAAAGGGGCAAGTTGCTGCATCAACAGCTTGATTATATGTGTTAATATGAGGTCAAAATCTCAAGAGAAGGTCAGCCAAAAATTCCCTTTAAAAGGGCTTAAAAAATCAGCATCTTTAAGTCATTTTTAACTTGGGAAAAAAATCAGCTTTCATAAGGTTTTCTTTTTACTCTTTCTTAGCTTTGCAAAGCAGCCACAAGAAGACTTTTAAGATTCTTGGAGAAGTCCTACACCTTGAGGGTAAAGTCAAGTATGAATAATTATATATTTAGTATGGTTTTCGTATGAAAAACAAGAGACTAGGCTGGTTATGTTTATGCTAAAATTTTTGGACAGCATATGTTCGAACAATTATTTTGCACTTTTCTTGTTGATTAAGAGACTTTTATCTTCTTGGTTAGCTAGATTATATGTGTTAATATGGGTCAAAATCTGAAACCCATTTAGCCCAAAGTGAAAGGGCCAAGCTGCTGCATCACCAGCTTGATTATATGTGTTAATATGGGTCAAAATCTGAAGAGAAAGTAGGTCAAAGAGTCCCTTTAAAGAGTCTTTTAAAATCAACATCTTTAACTAATTTTTAACTTGGGAAAAAAATCAGCTTTCATATGTTTTTCTCTCTACTTTTTCTTAGATTTGCAAAGCAACCACAAGGAGACTTTTAGGGTTCTTGGAGAAGTCCTTCACCTTGAGGGTAAAGGTAAGTAAGAATACTTATATGTTTAGAATGGTTTTCTCATGAAAAATAAGAGACTACGCTGGTTCTGTTTATGCTGAAATTTTTGGAGAATATTTGTCCTAAGGATTTTTGTGCACTTATCTTATTCATTAAGAGACTTTTTCCTTCTTGGTTGGCTGGACAATGAAGTAACGTTTATGTTTCTAAAATAGTTTAGTTTTGTAGTGATATAATAAGGAAGCTGCACATTGTGACAGTCCCCAAAAATGAGTTGTTGTGCGATATTGTAATTGTGCTCTTAATAGGAACTTGCGGGCTGATAATCGAATATTGTTGTTTCACGTTCTCCATATACTTTAGAAATATTTTTGCATTGTCTTAGGACTATTTTTAAGTGTATTTATAGTGGGTACTATTTGGATAAATTAGAACAGGTTTGGAATTGTCGACGTCGAAATGTAGCGAAGGGATGTAACTTATGCCGCCCATTTGTATTTTGTTTAGAATTATTATGTGTTGTGCTTTGTGGGTTGTTGTAAGACATTTATGGCACAAAAACAGGCTGCATATGATATGTATATGAGAATGTGTATTGAAAATATGATTAGAGGTGGAAAGGTTGAAAGAATACGCTCAGGTTTATAATTATACACTTGCTGCCCATGTGTTGTTTTCTTATGAGATTGGGCTACCAGGATATATCTATTGGCTGCTATTGCTAGTTTTATCACCTACTATATTATATATAAATTTATGGAGGAAGGGAAGGCTATCACGAGGTAATAGCGAGGTCGTATAACGAGGTATGTAAGGCTACTTAATTTCATATTATTTGGCATGAAACATAGATCCCTCCTTTGTATATAAAGGCACCTACCAACTTTGAGACAACTATTGACCATGTCTCCACTCTGTCATATGTTCATATGCTTCCATACATAGTCACCGTGAAATCTGCATACATACTTGGATACCAAGCCACATGGTTTCTTGCTCCTAAATAAAGTTCACAAGTTATTTCATCTCATACACATTCCATTATTTGTGTAACATACTCTTTTTAATGTCGTATTGTCCTATATGATCATTTACATGTCACATGCTATATCTACAGTCCTAAAGCTATAATAATATGACCACTAAAAGAATTATCTCAAAGGTAATTAAAAGATAAAGTAAAGTATATTGCTAATTTATGGATGGTAATCTGAGTGGTGGAAGAATCACCTAGCTAGGGTCAATCCGATTACGGGGAATAGCCCTAGGGGTGAAAGTAAAAGCCTAGCAAAGGCCGATTTAGATATAGATTTACTACTGATTAGCGGGTCATTTGTATTACATGTTGTGCACAGATTATATAATAAAGGTAAAGTAATAAAAAGAACATAAAGTACATGATTCCATAGTATGACTAAAGATGGTCTCTTATCCTTACACGAGTACATAGTTTCATTTGAGTTGTTACTTCATATACAATATTTCCTGCCTTACATATTCAGTACATTATCTCGTACTAACCTCTCTTACGATGGACCTGTATTTCATGTTGCAGTACATTATTCACTTATATAGTTGTTGGCCAAGGTCAGAGACATAAGGTCCAGTTATAGGTGCAGATGGTGCGAATAGGCCAGCTAGCATGAGGATACATGACTTCCTTAATTTAGATCCTCCATCCTTTACTGGGTCAGATCCTAATGAAGATCCATAAGACTTTATTGATCAGATTCAATGCACTTTAGATGTTATGCATGTGAGTGATAAAGAAGCTATTAAGTTAGTGACATATAGGTTGAAGGGTGTGGCTATATTGTGGTATGAAGCTTAAAAGGCACCTGGGGGTATGCAGTGTATTACAATACTTCTGGAGTTGGCTTAGGGTGTGTACGTACACAGAATGGTAGAGTCATTGCGTATGCCTCTAGACAACTATGACTACATAAGAAAAACTATCTCTCCAATTACTTGGAAGGAGTTCAAAGAGGCATTTATTTATAATTACTTGCCATTAGAGATCCGAGAGGCCCGTGCAGATCAATTCTTGAACCTTATAGCGAGGATGCAACCTTTTGTATAGAAATTAGAGGATCAGAGGCAAAGAAGAAAGACACAAGAGTTAGAAAGGGCACAGTCCAAGAGGGCCAGGCCTAGAAGGCAGTTTACACCACTCCATGGTGAGCTTATACCTCAAATTTCTAATAGATCACCTAGGCCATCATCCTCCTACTCTGCAACCAGTACTCCACCATAACTTCAAAGGTCTAGAAGCAATTAGTTTGGTCAATGGGACAAGGTGCACGTACAATAGAAAATTTAACAAGCTAGCAAACGACTCCTAAGCAGCCTTATAAACAGTATGGAAGAAGTTATTCACATATATGTCATGTTGGGACAAATGTTTATTATTGGTATGGTGCACTAGGGCATATGATGAGAGATTACCTAAGGAGATGTATGGGGGATATAGTACCACCTACTAGATGAGCTATTGCATCATCATCATTAGTTCCTCTTTTAGGTAGGGGTCAACAAGAGGTTACAGGTTATGGTAGAGGTGTTAGAGGGGAAACTAGCTCTAGCGGAGTCCAGAATCGCACTTATGCTCCGAGGAGTCAGCAAGATTTTGAAGCTTCACCCGATATGGTCACAGGTACATTGTCCATCTCTTCACATAATGTATATGAATTAATTGACCATCATTCTACACTATCATACATCACTTCACTAGTTGCCGTGAAGCTTAAGAGAACAACCAAATTATTGAACAAACCATTTAAAGTGTCTACACCAACCGGTGAATCTACTATAGCTAGAAGGATTTATTATGACTGTGTAGTAACTATTTGTGACCGTGACATACTGGTTGACCTTATTTAGCTAGAAATGATAGAATTTGATATTATAATAGGTATGGATTGGTTAGCTTCTTGCTATTCCAAATGAGGCACTTCTTGAATGGGAAGACAATATTGTGGCGCCAAAGGTAAGTTTATCTCCTATTTTAAGGCCAGCAAGATGATATCTAAGGGATATATATGTCATTTGTTAGAGTAAGGGATATGGAGGCAAAATCGCCAACTCTTCAATTAGTTCTAGTAGTGAATGAATTTGTTGATGTGTTCTCTGAAGAACTTCCAGGCTTACCTCCAGAATAAGAAGTAAATTTTGGTATTGACTTACTTCCAGGCACTCAACCTATTTCCATCTCTCCATATAGAATGGCCCCGACAGAATTACATGAATTAAAAGAGTAGTTAAATAACTTATTTGAGGAGGGTTTTATAAGACCTAGTGTGTCCCCTTCGGGTGCACCAGTAAGAATGGCCCCAGAAAAATTGCGGGAATTAAAACTGCAGTTAAAAGACTTATTGGAGAAGGGTTTTATAAGACCTACTATGTCCCCTTGGGTGCAGCAGTGTTATTTGTACGTAAATGAGATGACACCTTGAGAATGTGTATCGATTATCAATAATTGAATATGGTAGCAATTAAGAACAAATACCCTCTCCCTAAGATTAATTATTTATTTTATCAATTACAAGGTGTCAAATGCTTTTCAAAAATTGATTTGAGATCAGGTTATCACCAATTGAGGGTGAAGGAGAAAGATGTACCCAAGATAGCTTTCATCACATGCTATGGTGACTTTGAATTTCTTGTTATGTCATTTGGGCTAACAAATGCACAAATAATTTTTATGGATCTGATACCCAAGACAACTTTAAGAACATGCTATGGTCACTTTGAATTTCTTATTATGTCATTTGTGCTAACGAATACACTAGCAGTTTTTATGGATCTGATGAATAAGATATTCAAGCCATTCTTGGATGTGTTCGTGATAGTATTTATAGATGATATTTTAGTATATTCAAGCAGTAGTTTTTATGGATTTGATGAATAGGGAATTTAAGCCATTCTTAGATATTTTCGTGATAGTATTTATAGATGACATTTTTGTATATTCAAGATCAAAAGAGGACCATGCAAATCATTTATGACAGGAGTTACAAGTTCTTCATAATCGATAGTTATATGTCAAGTTTTCTAAATATGAATTTTGGCTAAAATAAGTGGCATTCTTAGGTCATATTATGTCTGATGAGGGAATAAGGGTTGATTCAGAAAAGATGGGCGCTGTGAAAGATTGACCAAGGCCAACAATACCCACTAAAGCTCAGAGCTTCCTGGGGTTGGCAGGTTATCACAGAAGGTTCGTTGAAGGCTTTTCTTCTATTTCTGTACCTCTAACAATGTTGACACATAAGGCAACCAAGTTCCAATGGAATGATACATGTGAAAGGAGCTTCCAAGAGTTGAAAAGCAGACTAACTTTTGCACCTGTGCTAGTACTTCTAAAAGGCACCTGGGGGTATGCAGTGTATTACAATACTTCTGGAGTTGGCTTAGGGTGTGTACGTACACAGAATGGTAGAGTCATTGCGTATGCCTCTAGACAACTATGACTACATAAGAAAAACTATCCAACACATGATCTTGAGCTAGCAGTGGTCGTGTTTACTCTGAAAATATGGCGCCACTATTTGTATGGCATTCACGTTGACATATATATTGATCATAAGAGATTGCAGTACATTTTTAAGTAGATAGACCAAAATTTAAGACAACAGAGATGGCTAGAGCTAACAAAGGATTACCACGTTGATATACTATACCATCCGACGAAGGCAAATATGGCAATGGATGCTCTAAGTCGTAATTAAATCATGAATACTGGTGATCTGACCTTAGTAAGTTAAGGAGTGGTAAAGGATCTACGTTAACAAGCTAGTTTGGGAGTTCGCCTTCTTGAAACTCTAAAGGAAGGGGTTATTGTACATAATGTAGCAACATCTTTATTAGTAATGGAGGTGAAACAAATATAGGTCGAGGATCCTGTTCTACAATAGCTTAAGAAAAAGATAAGTAAGGGTACAATGAAGGGCTTTGAACTTACACAAAATGGAGTATTGTATTATCAAAATAGATTATGTGTGTCTGATATTAATGGACTAAGAAAGAGGATAATAGAAAAAGCCCATCATTCCAGATATTTTATCCATCAAAGATCAACTAAGATATATCATGACTTGAAGAAAATGTTTTGGTGGGGAGGCATAAAAAAGGACCTTGCAAAATTTGTGGCACAATGTTCAAATTACCGATAAGTTAAAGTAGAGCACCAAAAGTTGGGAAGCAATATGCAGTGTATAGAGCTTCCAATATGGAAGTGGGATATGATCAATATGGATTTTGTTATCGGGTTGCCTTTGTCATTTTAGAAGTTTGAATCCATATGGGTAATAGTTGATAGACTCATAAAGATAGCACACTTCTTGCTAGTTCGGAGTGATTATACAGCTGAAGTGTATGCCAAGCTATACCTCAAAGAGATAGTTTGGCTACATGAAGTCTCAATCTCCTTTATATCTGATCGAGGAGCTTAGTTCACTGCAATGTTTTGGAAGTCCTTCCAAAGGAGTTTAGGGACAGAAGTCAATTTGAGTACAACTTTCCACCCTTAACTAGATGGTCAAGCAGAACACACCATTCAAACACTTGAAGATATGTTGCTAGCTTGGGCATTTGACTTTAATGGTAGTTGGGTGGACCATTTACCACTTATTGAAATTACCCATAATAATAGCTACCACTCAAGTATCAAGATGGCACCTTACGAAGCTTTATATGGAAGGAAATGTAGGTCACTGATTAGATGGTTTGAAATGGGTGAAACTACCTTGCTTGGGCCATAGCAAGTACAATACGCCATTAAAAAAGTTAAGGTAATATAATAGCGGCTAGAAACAGCTTAAAGTCATCACAAATCATATGTGAATGCTAGATGGAGAGGACTAGAATTATCAGTAGGGGATTGAGTATTTTTTAAAGGTGTCTCAAACGAAATAGGTTATGAGATTTGGTAAGAGAGGGAAACGTAGCCCACGCTACATAGGACCATATAAAATTATTAAGAGGTTCGGGCAAGTTGTATATGAATTAAAACTACCTCAAGAGCTTTCAATAGTTCATCCAGTTTTATATGTCTCATTGCTTCAAAAATGCATAGGTAACCCATCCCGTATCACTCCTATTGAAGATGTTCAGGTTATAGAAGATCTTACCTATGAAGATGTACCTCTTGCTATTCTAGATTATCAAGTTAAGAAGCAAAGAAATAAAAAAATAGCTTTAGTAAAAGTACTTTGGAGGAATCAGCGAATGAAAGAGATAACATAGGAGGCTGAGGATGCGATGAAATCAAAATTCCCTTACTTATTTGAAGCTAAAGAGGAAGTCCAACATGCAGAGTTGGGACACTAATAGGTACGTGAGTGGCATTCTTGGGTCATATGTTATCTGATGAGGGAATAAGGGTTTATTCACAAAACGTGGAGACGAGGCCCGACGTCGAACCTGTCCATGTCTGATTATGGATAATATTCTTGTTAAGGGTGTACCTTTAGCTCATATTTTAGCATCATTAATGTACTATATTTTTAGCCCAAGAAGAATATAAAAAAAGGCCCAAATGTATCATAACTCACTTGACATTTGGGCCCAAACTAAGTGAAGAAAAATTAGGAACATGGGCAGCCAAGACTCATAAACTTTGAAACCAATTTAGGCCCAAGTGACAGGGCCAAGCTACTGCATTATTAGCTTGATTATATGTGTTAATCTATGGTCAAACTCTGAAGAGAAAGTAGGCCAAAGAGTCCCTTTAAAAGGGCTTTAAAAATCAGCATCTTTAAGTCATTTTAACTTGGGAAAAAAATCAGCTTTCATAAGGTTTTCTCTCTACTTTTTCTTAGCTTTACAAAGCTACCACAAGGAGACTTTTAGGGTTCTCAGAGAAGTCCTACACCTTGAGGGTAAAGGTAGGTAAGAATACTTATATGTTAAGTATGGTTTTATCATGAAAAACAAGAGACTAGGTTGGTTATGTTTATGCTAAAATTTTTGGACAGCATTTGTCCTAAGGATTGTTGTGCACTTATCTTATTGATTAAGAGACTTTTTTCTACTTGGTTGGATAGATTATAAAGTAAAGTTTATGTTTCTAAAAAGGTTTAGTTTTTTAGTGATATAACAAGGATGCTGCACCATTGTTACTATTCATAAAAATGAGTTATTGTGCAATATCGTAATTGTGCTCTTAGTAGGAACTTGTGGGCTGATAATCGGAGATTGTTGTTTCACATTCTCCATATACTTAATAAATATTTTTGCATTATAGTAGGACTATTTTTAAGTGTATATATGGTGGGGACTATTTTGTTAAAGTTGGAACAGGTTTGGAATTGTCGACGTCAAAATGTAGCGAAAGGATGTAACGTTATGCTTCCCATTTGTATTTTGTTTAGAATTATTATGTGTTGTGCTTTGTGGGCTGTTGTAAGATATTTATGGCACAGAACTAGGTTGCACATGATATGTATATGAGAATGTGTGTTGAAAATATGATTAGAGGCAAAAAGGATGAAAGAATACGCTCGAGTTTATAATTATACACTTGTTGCCCGTATGTTGTTTTCTTATGAGATTGGGCTGCCAAGATGTATCTATTGGCTACTAATGCTAGTTTTATCACCTACTATGTTGTAGATAAATATTTGGAGGAAAGGAAGGGCTGCCAAGATGTATCTATTGGCTACTAATGCTAGTTTTATCACCTACTATATTGCAGATAAATTTATGGGGGAAGGGAAGGTTATCTCGAGGTAATAGCGAGGTCGAATAACGAGGTATGTAAGGCTACTGAATTTCATATTATTTGGCATGAAACATAGATCCCTCCTTTGCATATTAAGGCACCTACCAATTTTGAGACAACTATTGACCATGTCTCCACTCTGTCATATGTTCATATGCTCCCATATATAGTCACCTTCAAATCTACATACATACTTGGATACCAAGCCACATGGGTTCTTGCTCCTAAATAAAGTTCATGAGTTGTTTCATCTCATACACATTCCATTATTTGTGTAACATACTCTTTTCATTGTCGTATTGTCCTGTATGATCATTTACATGTCACATGCTACATCTACAGTCCTACAGCTCTAATAATATGACCACTAAAAGAATCATCTCAAAGGTAATTAAAAGATAAAGTAAAGTATATTGCTTATTGATGGATAGTAACTTGAGTGGTGGAAGAATCACCTAGTCAAGGTCGATCCGATTAGAGGGGGTAGCCCTAGGGCTGAAAGGAAAAGCCTAGCAGGAGCTGATCTAGATGTAGTTTTACCACTGATCAGTGGGTCATTAGTATAACATGTTGTGCATAGATTACATAGTAAAGTTAAAATAATAAAAAGAACATAAAGTACATGATTCCATAGTATGACTAAAGGTGGTCTCTTATCCTTACACCAGTGTATGATTTCATTTGAGTTCTTACTTCATATACAACCTTTCCTACTTTACATATTCAGTACATCATCTCGTACTGACGTTCCTTATGGAAACCTACATTTTGATCCTGTAGGTACAGGTGCTAACAGATCTCCCTAGTCGGCCTAACATCTCTTAGGGGGACCTACATTTCATATTGCAGCTACAAGTGCTAGTAGCTCTCCCCAGTAGCAGTACAGGATATCCAACTGTTGTTACCAATCTCCAGGTTGTTTCGAAGCTTTGTATGTCTAGAGTTTATATTATTATATTATATTGTTAGTCGAGGTGGGACCTATCCTGACCCTTATTAGATACATTTCCTTATCTAGGGGCTTTGTAGACTATAAAAATTAAAGTGTTTGGCATGTCTCATACTTTAGACAACGTTGCCCCAACGGCCTAGTCATATGCATATCCTTTGGGTTTGTTATTACTCTTTTCTTTCTTCAAGGTATGTTGAATGTAGAAATCACTTATAATATGTATAGAAAGCACATGGATATAGGTTGGTTCTCTAGAGCCTTATCGGTAATGGGTGTTAGTGCTCCTTAACTGGACTTTGGGCATGACAATAGTGGTAGCAGAGCAGGTTATCCTAAGGAGTCTACAAAGTCATGTCTATGTAGATTCTTGTTTATTGATGTTGTATCCAGCACATTTATAAGCAATAGGATACATGGCATTTAGGAGTTGTTACTTTCTTTTTATTTTTTAGATCGTGCCATAGAGCCAAGCTTAATAGGTGGATTGTTTCTAACCTCTAAATTGTTTTGTACAGCATATATGCCAGAAACTAGGAAAAACAAAGGTAAAAGAAATGAATAAGAAGTGGTAGTTGGTATACCCAGTCGGGTTAGACAATGAAATAAGGCTCAAGATGAGCCTCTGTCATAGACCTCTCCAACTTCTCCAGCTCCTGATGAACCAGGAAGTAGTGAAATTCCCCCAGAACCATCTATCGATGCTACCATGTTGGATCTGAGAAATGTAGTCCAACTATTGACTCGTATAGTTGTTGGCCAAGGTCAGAGACATAAAGGTCCAGTTATAGGTGCAAGTGGTGCAAATAGGGCAGCTAGACGAGGATACGTGAATTTCTTAATTTGGATCCTCTATCTTTCACTGGGTCAGATCCTAATAAAGATCCACAAGACTTTATTGATCAGATTCAACACACTTTAGATGTTATGCATATGAGTGGTATAGAAGATATTAAGTTAGTGGCATATAGGTTGAAAGGTGTGGCTATATTGTTGTACGAAGCTTGGAAGAAATATAAGGGTATAGATACATCTTCAACTACTTGGAAAAAGTTCAAAGAGGAATTTATTTATAATTACTTGCCATTAGAGATCCGAGAGGCCCGTCCAGTAGATATAGCGAGGATGCAACCTTTTGCACAGAAATTGGAGGATCACAGTCTAAGGAGAAGGACATAAGAGTTAGAAAGGGCACAGTCTAAGAGGGCCAGGTCTAGAAGGCAGTTTACACAACTCTAAGATGAGCTTAGGCCTCGATTTTCTAATAGACTGCCTAGGCCATCATCCTCCTACTCTACAACCAGTGCTCTACCACAACTTCAAGGGTCTAGAAGCTATCCGATTGGTCAACGAGGTGAGGGATAAGTTTCACGGACAACAGAAAATTTGACAAGCTAGAAAATGACTTCTAAGCAACCTTGTAAGTAGTGTGAAAGATGTTATTTAGGTATATGTCATGTTGGGAGAGATGTTTATTATTGGTGTGGTGATCCAGGGAATATGATGAGAGATTGCCCAAGGAGATGTATGGGGGATATAGAACAACCTACTAGATCAGCTACTGCATCATCATCATTAGGTCCTCTCTTAGGTAGGGGTCAGCAAGCACCTACAGTTTATGGAAGAGGTGTTAGAGGGGCAACTAGCTCTAGCGGAGTTCAGAATCGCACTTATGCTCCGAGGAGTCGGCAAAATTTTAAAGCTTCACCTGACATGGTCACAAGTACATTGTCCATATCTTCACATAATGTATATAGATTAATTAAACCTCATTATACACTATCATACATCACACCACTAGTGGCCGAAAAGCTTAAGAGAACACCCAAATTATTCAACAAACCATTTATAGTGTCTACATTGACTGGTGAATCTATTATGGCTAGAAGGATTTATGATGACTGTGTAGTAACTGTTTGTGATCGTGACGCACTGCTTGACCTTATTGAGCTAGAAATGGTGGAATTTTATGTTGTAATGGGTATGGATTGGTTAGCTTCTTGCTATGCTACCGTGGATTGCCGAACTAAGAGATTGTACTTCCACTTTCCAAATAAGGCACTTCTTGAATGCAAAGGCAATGTTGGGGCGCCAAAGGGTAAGTTTATCTCTTATTTTAAGGCTAAAAAGATGATATCTAAGGGGTATATATGTCATTTAGTTAGAGTAAGGGATATGGAGGTAGAATCGCCAACTCTTCAATTAGTTCTAGTAGTGAATGAATTTGTTGATGTGTTCCCTAAAGAACTTCAAAGCTAACATCTAGAATGAGAAGTAGATTTTGGTATTGACTTACTTTCGGGCACTCAACCTATTTCCATCCCTCCAAAAAGAATGGCCCTGGAAGAATTGCGGGAATTAAAAGTGCAGTTAAAAAACTTATTGGAGAAGGGTTTTATAAGACCTACTATGTCCCTTTGGGGTGCAACAGTGTTATTTGTACGTAAAAGGGATGACACCTTGAGAATGTGTATAGATTATCAATAATTAAATAGGGTGACAATTAAGAACAAATACCCTCTCCTTAGGATTGATGATTTATTTGATCAGTTAAAGGATGCCAAATGCTTTCCAAAAATTGATTTGAGATCAGCTTATCACCAAGTGAGGGTGAAGGAGAAATATATACCCAATACAACTTTCAGAACACACTATAGTCACTTTGAATTTCTTATGATGTTATTTAGGCTGACGAATACACCAGCAGTTTTTATGGATTTGATGAATAGGGTATTTAAGCCATTCTTAGATGTGTTCATGATATATTTATAGATGACATTTTTGTATATTCAAGATCATAAGAGGACCATGCAATCATTCATGACAGTAATTACAAGTTCTTCGTAATCGATAGTTGTACGTCAAGTTTTACAAAATATGAATTTTGGCTAAAATCAATGGGATTCTTTGGTCATATTATGTCTGATGAGGGAATAAGGGTTGACTCACAAAATATAGGATTGTGAAAGATTGGCCAAGGCCAACAATACCCACTGAAGTTCAGAGCTTCCTAGGGTTGGCAGGTTATCACAGAAGGTTTATCGATGCTACCATGTTGGATCTGAGAAATGTAGGAAGTTTGCAGCTTCCTAGGGTTGGCAGGTTATCACAGAAGGTTCGTTGAAGGTTTTCTTCTATTTTTGCACCTCTAAAAAAGTTTACACATAAGGCAACTAAGTTCCAATGGAATGATGCATGTGAAAGGAGCTTCCAAGAGTTGCAAAGCAGACTAACCTTTGCACCTGTGCTAGTACTTCTAAAAGGCACCAAGGGGTATGTTGTGTATTGTGATGCTTCAGGAGTTGGCTTAGGGTGTGTACATACAAAGAATGGTAGGGTAATTACTTATGCCTCTAGAAAACTATGACTACATAAGAAACACTATCCAACAAATGATCTTGAGCTAGCAGCGGTTATGTTTGCTCTGAAAATATGGCGCCACTATTTGTATGGCATTCACGTTGACATATATACTGATCATAAACGTTTGCGGTATATTTTTAAGTAGAAAGACCTCAATATAAGATAATGGAGATGGATAGAGCTAATAAAGGATTACCATATTGATATACTATACCATCCAGGAAAGGCAAATATGGTAACAGATGCTCTGAGTCGTAAGGCAATCATGAATACTGGTGATCCGGCCTTACTAAGTTAAGGAGTGGTAAAAGATGTATGTCAACAAGCTAGTTTGGGAGTTCGCCTTTATGAAACTCCAAAGAAAGAGGTTATTGTACATGATGCTGCAGCATCTTCATTAGTAATAGAGGTGAAAAAAAAATAATTCGAGGATCCTATTCTACAACAGCTTAAGAAAAAGGTGAGTAAGGGTACGATGAAGGGCTTTGAACTTACACAAAATGGAGTACTGTATTCCCAAAATAGATTATGTGTGCCTAATATTAATGGACTAAGAAAAAGGATAATAGAAGAAGCCCATCATTCCAGATATTTCATCTATCCAGGATCAACTAAGATGTATCATAACCTGAAGGAAATGTTTTGGTGGGGAGGATGCAGAATTTGTGGCTTAATGTCTAAACTTCCAACAAGTCAAAGTACAGCACCAAAAGCCGGGAGGCTATATGCAGTGTATAGAGCTTCCAATATGGAAGTGATATATGATCAATATGGATTTTGTTATCGGGTTGCCTCTCTCATTTTAGAAGTTTTACTCCATATGGGTAATAGTTGACAGACTCACAAAGACAACACACTTCTTGCCAGTTAGGAGTGATTATACAGCTAAAGAGTATGTCAAGCTATACCTCAAAGAGATAGTTAGGCTACATGAAGTCCCAATCTTCATTATATCTGATCGAGGAGCTCAGTTCACTGCAATATTTTTGAAGTCCTTCAAAAGGGGTTTAGGGACACAAGTGAATTTGAGTACAACTTTCCACCCTCAACTAGATGGTTAACCAGAACACACCATTCAAACACTTGAAGATATATTGTTGGGCTGTATATTGGACTTTAAAGGCAGTTGCGTGGACCATTTGCCACTTATTGAAATTGCCTATAATAATATCTACCACTCAATTATCAAGATGGCACCTTACAAAGCTTTGTATGGAAGGAAATACAGGTCACTGATTAGATGGTTTGAAGTGGGTGAAACCACCTTGCTTGGGCCATAGCTAGTACAATAAGCCATGGAAAAAGTTAGGGTAGTACAACAGCGGCTAGAAATAGCCTAAATTCATCACAAATCATATGTGAATGCTAGGAGGAGAGGACTAGAATTATCAATAGGGGATTGAGTATTTTTTAAAGGTGTCTCCAACGAAATAGGTTATGAGATTTAATAAGAGAGGGAAACTGAGCCCACGCTATATAGGGTCATATAAAATTATTAAGAGGTTCAGGCAGGTTGCATATGAACTAGAACTACCCCAAGATCTTTCAATGGTTCATCTAGTTTTTTATGTCTCAATGCTTCAAAAATGCATAGCTGACCCATCTCGTATCAATCCTATTGAAGATGTATAGGTTATAGAAGATCTTACCTATGAAGAGGTACTTCTTGCTATTCTAGATCGTCAAGTTAAAATGCTAAGGAATAAAAAATAGCTTTAGTAAAAGTACTTTGGAAAAATTAGTGAACGAAAGAGATAACATAGATGGTTGAGGATGCAATGAAATCAAAATATCCTTACTTTTTGAAGTTAAAGAGGAAGTGTAACATGTAGAATTGGGGCCTTAATAGTTAATGTGTTTGAACCATTATTATGTCGAACATGGTTAAGCTATCTAATTATGCTAACTTTCGAGGATAAATATTCCTAAGGGCGGTGGATGTAACTCCCTACACCTTACATGTACTTTTCCTATGCATATAAAACATTATATGGCCTTGTCAAATTATCGCCTATTTTTAAAAGTACTTTAATCTCAAATTAGAGGGCGATATGTACATCTAACGCTTAACAGGGTCGAGTGTATACAAGTTTTAAGTCAAATTAAGGAGATCACGGCATTAAATTAAGTGAGAGAAGTGAGGTGCTTGTAGGACTTAGGAAGCTAGCAGGTGAGTCACCCACTTGCTTAGCTTAAATGTGCTAGCTAGATGGAGATGAGGCCCAATATCAAATCTATCCAAGTCCAATCATGGATAAAGTCTATGTTCAAGTGCTAGCTAGATGGAGATGAGGCCCGACGTCGAATCTATCCAAGTCTAATTATGGATAAAGTCCGTGTTAAGGGTGTAACTTCAACCCATAATTTAGCATCATAAATGGACTATATTTTCATCCCAAGAAGAATATAAAAAGAGCCTAAGTACATCATAACTCACTTGACTATTTGGGCCCAAACTAACTAAAGAGAAATTAGTAAAATGGGTAGCCAAAGCCCATCAAATTTGAAACCCATTTAGTCCCAAGTGAAAGGCCAAGCTGCTGCATCAACAGCTTGATTATATGTGTTAATATGAGGTCAAAATCTCAAGAGAAAGTCAGCCAAAAAGTCCCTTTAAAAGGGCTTAAAAAAATCAGCATCTTTAAGTCATTATTAACTTGGGAAAAAAATCAGCTTTCATAATGTTTTCTCTTTTTGGTTGGCTGGATTATGAAGTAACACTTATGTTTTTAACAAGGTTTAGATTGTTAGAGATGTAACCAGGCTACTGCACCACTTTTATAGTCCGCAAAAATGAGTTGTTGTATGATATCGTAATTGTGTTCTTAGTACGAACTAGTGGGCTATAGTAGTTGGGAATTGTTGTTCCATGACCTCCATCTATTTTGGAACTATATTTGGCTATTTTAAGGTTTATAGTATGTGTAAATATGTTATATGCAGTTTGGTTGAAGTTAAAATAGATTTGGGATTGTTGACATCGAAATATAGCAAGACGATGTAATGTTATGCCGCCTACTTGTGTGTTGTATAAAATTGTTATATGTTGGGCTTTGTGCCCTATTATAAGATTGTTATGGCACATAAAGAGGCTGCACATGATATGTATATAAGAATATGTATTAGAAAATATGATTAGAGGTGGAAAGGTTGAAAGAATACGCTCGGGTTTATAATTATACGCTTGCTACACGTGTTTTTTTTTTATGATATTGGGCTGAAAGAAGTGTTTCTTTGTTGCTAATTAGTGTCTTATTGTCTAATATATTGTCGATAAACATTTAGGGGAAAAAGTGGTCACTCCGAGGTAATAACGAGGTCATACAACGAGGTATGTAAGGCTACTTGATTTCATATTAATTGACATAAAACATAGATCCCTTCTTGGCACATAAAGGCAGTTATTAACTGTGTGTTCACTCTTTCACATGTTCATATGCTCCCATACATAGTCACCTTCAAATCTACATACATACGTGGATACAAAGTTACATAAGTTCTTGTTGATAAATAAAGTTCATGAGTTGTTTTATCTCATGCTCATTTCATTAATTGTGTAGTGTACTCTTTTCATTGTCATATTGTCTTGTATGATTATTTGCATATCACATGCTACATCTACAATCCTACAACTCCAATATTATGACCACCAAAAGAATTATCTCAAAAATAATTTAAAGGTAAAATAAGTTGCTTATTGATGGGTGGTAACCCATGGGGTGGAAGATTCACCTAGCCAGGGTCGATCCTATCATGGGGGTAGCCCAAGGGATGAAAGGAAAAGCCTAGCCAGGAACAACAACACCCCATATTTTATAAATGCCATGCAATGTCCCTCATTCTTTGTGTTTTAGACCGTATTGCTCGGTAAGGTACCATTTTGGCGTTGATTCAATTGGGAGGACACTTGACAAAATTGTTGTTCGAGTTGCTTAATGGCTATCGAATGAGACTCTATCTTTTGGTTGATACTTGAAATATCTAATTTCATCCCTTTCAAAGTCTCATCTTGGTTCTCCACTTTCTTCAACAATTTGTCAAACATCTTTTCGATCCTTGAATTGCTAGAACTGGCATCACGATTATGAGGAGGCACATAAGAACCATTTCTATACCTATCTCTTCAACCCAACTCGGCTTCTGGAACCCTATCTCTCTCAAAATAACCACCACAATTATCTCTATATACACCCTCTCAGTTGTAGTTCCAACCTTAATTTCTAGAACCTTGATGACAATAGTCTAGATTGGACTCTTTGGCATTGTTCCAAAAACCCACCACTTGATCTCTAACAAAGCAAGCATCTTCATCATAATATGACTCATCATACATGGGCGCTCTTGGAGGTTGGTGGACTACCGCATGAACAACTTTGTTGACTTTGTTTCACCACCAAGTCCACACTCTTTCAGAATTAAGCAACTTGTTCCATGATCTCATCATTGATTTTTGCTTTCTCTGAACTAACACTCACCGCACATGAGACCCTTATAGTAGCTCTCTTCCTTTGGCCCCACACTTTAGTGGTTTTAATTACTTGCTCCATCCTTTCTACTATCCTTGTGAATGGTTGATCTAAGAATATGCCTCCCATGATGGTATCAGCACATGATTGACTATTCTCATCAAGAGCCCGATAGAAAATTTCCACTAAGGCATCATACTTGATCTTATGGCCCAGAACCATTCTCAAACATTTGGTGAACCTCTCCCATGTTGTGCTAGCAGAATCACCTGGCAATTGCTCAAAGTTGTTAATTTGGTCCTTAAGTTTGAGATTTTTGGAATTTGGAAAGTATTTGTCTGAGAAGGGTCTTTGGAATTCTGCACAACTGGTGATTGAGCTCTGTAGGAGTTTTGACAAGCAATAGCAACTATATTGCTGCATTACCGGTAAGAGTTAGTGGGAAAATATGTAACCCAACAACATCCATAGAAGTATTTTTTGTACGCATCACACTTTTATACACAAAAGTAACATTATGAAGATGACTGTGAGGATCCTCAGTAGGTAACCCTACAAACAAACCACAGTTCTAAAGCATTTGTAGTAATCTACTTGACACCATAAAATGAGTATTGGCCGATAGTGGTGGCAACACTATAGCACCAGTGATGTCTATAGCCATAGGATTCAACCGATATTGATTTCAGCCATATGCATTTCCGTTGAAATCTCTGCGGTGTGGCCAATTTTCCCTTTATGATGGATTCTCCTCTCTACCTACATCATCATGATTTTGATCCATGGCTTCATCAACCACAATATTCACATTTTCTTGGCCATTCTCCTTTCAACATGTTGGATCTCAAGATTAATTGGAGCTAAGGGTCAGCCTTGGCTCCTTGCGTTGGGCATACACCTAGTATACCCTGCAAAAGAGATTAAACAACAAAAAGAAAAAATAAAAGTAAAGTATAAGAGAATTAAGCAATCAACACTTGAATTAACAACTAGTGAAATCAAGTCAAAACTTCATCGTATTCTCCCGCAATGGCGCCAACAATTTTGATCATGCTTAATAGTACCTCTCAATTTGAGGATAAAGCAATCATTGTTTATAAAACCTAACCATAGGTTAGGGTCTAATCCCAAGGGAATACGTGGCTTTGCCACATTGATTCACCAACAATCAATTCAAGTATAAAACAACTTTATTCTCAAAAAAGGAGGGGGTTTGCAATGGTTGTAATAAAATAAAACCATATTAATAAAATGTCGAGACAATCAGATTGGGGAGTAACTTGGGAAATTGTATTTCCCTATGATTCACTAACTCAAATGTCCCTGATAACTAAATCTAAATTAGGAAATCGCATGCAGGATGGTAACTTAAGTTCTTCTAACCGTTGGGTCGAATTTCACTATGGCGCTTACCCGGCTTCCATAGTGTTTCAACTAACCGTTACATATTATCCTAGTCAACCTCTCCTTGGCCGGGTTCGGTTGATTAGATGAGAACATATCAATTGAATTTTGTCACCCATTTCTTTTTCCTATTTATCACTACCTTGATCCAGATCATGACACTAGGTGGGGTTTAATGTTGACCACCACTAAACAACAAGTAAAATAAAGGAAAATGGATAATATATGCAAATACCCAACTCAAGAAGTGCAAATATTCTGAGTTATTAAGCTAGCTACACATGGTTCCTATAACCTAAGTTGTGGGTTTAGCCACTCATAGTTTGGGCACACAAATCAACAATTAAATAGGAAAACACAGAAGATTTCTTGCCCAAGCAACTTGAAGAACAATGAAACCCTCATTGAAATTAGAATCACAAGCCTGAATGATGAAATATTCCACAAGTGAATCTAAATCCCCAAATTTGAGTCTCAAAGTAAACCCTAAAAAATTCTCTCTAAACTACTATGATATGAACAATTCTAAGAATAATTGAAAGACACTCCAATAACATCTCCTAAAACACTAACTTATACTATTTATAGTATTTACAAAAGTTTCCTTAAAATAATTAAAAAATTTGGTCGGCGTTTGCTACGACTTGTAGGGTGATGTATGAGCCATAATCAGGTTTCGTGGTCAGCACTTGGAATTTTGGACTTCACTGCTACGATCCACCTATATAAGTTGTTGTTTGGTCTACCACTTGTAGTGCCTTCTCGTAGTCCACTCTTGCATTTCTTGGTCCAATTCTAATCAACATTGTTAATTGCTATGAGGCTCCCTTTCACGAGTCCTATAGGGGACTACAACTCGTACCTTGAGCTCATATGGCTGAACTTAACATTTTCAGAATTTATTTTTAATACTGTTAATTGTTACGAACAGCCCCGACGACTCATAGCTTATGCTATGACTCATAGTGAGGCTCGTAGTTCCTCAAAATCAACAAAATCTGTAACTTTTCCCAAAATCATGCCAACCTATATTTTCTGCAAAAATAAACACAAAAACACATAAAAACCAGAAAAAATCGCATTAAGGACACACAAA